>CM064523.1:36235525-36388358 GCA_032716605.1 Paralithodes platypus
ATAACTAGGCTGACGTCTACTATTTAGGCTAGCGTAGACATATAACTGAGCTAAAATCACCTTAAAAACTAGGCTCGGTAAGATTGAATTGACAAAATAATATTCTCTCAAAAAATATTTTCTGAGATTGTACACTAAAGTGAATTGGTCTTGTATGGTGGAGACACGAAACGGGATTTAGAGCCCCTATAACTAGGCTATCTACACGAGACGTAGACATATAATAGAGCTAAAATCACCCTAAAAACTAGGCTAGTTAAGATTGAATTGACAAAATAATATTCTCTCAAAAAAATATTTTCTGAGATTGTACACTAAAGTGAATTGGTCTTGTATGGTGGAGACACGAAACGGGATTTAGAGCCCCTATAACTAGGCTATCTACACGAGACGTAGACATATAATAGAGCTAAAATCACCCTAAAAACTAGGCTAGTTAAGATTGAATTGACAAAATAATATTCTCTCAAAAATATTTTCTGAGATTGTACACTAAAGTGAATTGGTCTTGTATAGTGGAGACACGAAACGGGATTTAGAGCCCCTATAACTAGGCTATCTACACGAGACGTAGACATATAATAGAGCTAAAATCACCCTAAAAACTAGGCTAGTTAAGATTGAATTGACAAAATAATATTCTCTCAAAAAATATTTTCTGAGATTGTACACTAAAGTGAATTGGTCTTGTATAGTGGAGACACGAAACGGGATTTAGAGCCCCTATAACTAGGCTATCTACACGAGACGTAGACATATAATAGAGCTAAAATCACCCTAAAAACTAGGCTAGTTAAGATTGAATTGACAAAATAATATTCTCTCAAAAAATATTTTCTGAGATTGTACACTAAAGTGAATTGGTCTTGTATAGTGGAGACACGAAACGGGATTTAGAGCCCCTATAACTAGGCTATCTACACGAGACGTAGACATATAATAGAGCTAAAATCACCCTAAAAACTAGGCTAGTTAAGATTGAATTGACAAAATAATATTCTCTCAAAAAATATTTTCTGAGATTGTACACTAAAGTGAATTGATCTTGGAGTGGAGACACGAAACGGGATTTAGAGCCCATATAACTAGGCTATCTACACGAGACGTAGACATATAATAGAGCTAAAATCACCTAAAAACTAGGCTAGTTAAGATTGAATTGACAAAATAATATTCTCTCAAAAAATATTTTCTGAGATTGTACACTAAAGTGAATTGGTCTTGTATAGTGGAGACACGAAACGGGATTTAGAGCCCCTATAACTAGGCTATCTACACGAGACGTAGACATATAATAGAGCTAAAATCACCCTAAAAACTAGGCTAGTTAAGATTGAATTGACAAAATAATATTCTCTCAAAAAATATTTTCTGAGATTGTACACTAAAGTGAATTGGTCTTGTATAGTGGAGACACGAAACGGGATTTAGAGCCCCTATAACTAGGCTATCTACACGAGACGTAGACATATAATAGAGCTAAAATCACCCTAAAAACTAGGCTAGTTAAGATTGAATTGACAAAATAATATTCTCTCAAAAAATATTTTCTGAGATTGTACACTAAAGTGAATTGGTCTTGTATAGTGGAGACACGAAACGGGATTTAGAGCCCCTATAACTAGGCTATCTACACGAGACGTAGACATATAATAGAGCTAAAATCACCCTAAAAACTAGGCTAGTTAAGATTGAATTGACAAAATAATATTCTCTCAAAAAATATTTTCTGAGATTGTACACTAAAGTGAATTGGTCTTGTATAGTGGAGACACGAAACGGGATTTAGAGCCCCTATAACTAGGCTATCTACACGAGACGTAGACATATAATAGAGCTAAAATCACCCTAAAAACTAGGCTAGTTAAGATTGAATTGACAAAATAATATTCTCTCAAAAAATATTTTCTGAGATTGTACACTAAAGTGAATTGGTCTTGTATAGTGGAGACACGAAACGGGATTTAGAGCCCCTATAACTAGGCTATCTACACGAGACGTAGACATATAATAGAGCTAAAATCACCCTAAAAACTAGGCTAGTTAAGATTGAATTGACAAAATAATATTCTCTCAAAAAATATTTTCTGAGATTGTACACTAAAGTGAATTGGTCTTGTATATTGGAGACACGAAACGGGATTTAGAGCCCCTATAACTAGGCTATCTACACGAGACGTAGACATATAATAGAGCTAAAATCACCCTAAAAACTAGGCTAGTTAAGATTGAATTGACAAAATAATATTCTCTCAAAAAATATTTTCTGAGATTGTACACTAAAGTGAATTGGTCTTGTATGGTGGAGACACGAAACGGGATTTAGAGCCCCTATAACTAGGCTATCTACACGAGACGTAGACATATAATAGAGCTAAAATCACCCTAAAAACTAGGCTAGTTAAGATTGAATTGACAAAATAATATTCTCTCAAAAAATTTGTTCTGAGATTGTACACTAAAGTGAATTGGTCTTGTATAGTGGAGACACGAAACGGGATTTAGAGCCCCTATAACTAGGCTATCTACACGAGACGTAGACATATAATAGAGCTAAAATCACCCTAAAAACTAGGCTAGTTAAGATTGAATTGACAAAATAATTTTCTCTCAAAAAATATTTTCTGAGATTGTACACTAAAGTGAATTGGTCTTGTATAGTGGAGACACGAAACGGGATTTAGAGCCCCTATAACTAGGCTATCTACACGAGACGTAGACATATAATAGAGCTAAAATCACCCTAAAAACTAGGCTAGTTAAGATTGAATTGACAAAATAATATTCTCTCAAAAAATATTTTCTGAGATTGTACACTAAAGTGAATTGGTCTTGTATAGTGGAGACACGAAACGGGATTTAGAGCCCCTATAACTAGGCTATCTACACGAGACGTAGACATATAATAGAGCTAAAATCACCCTAAAAACTAGGCTAGTTAAGATTGAATTGACAAAATAATATTCTCTCAAAAAATATTTTCTGAGATTGTACACTAAAGTGAATTGGTCTTGTATAGTGGAGACACGAAACGGGATTTAGAGCCCCTATAACTAGGCTATCTACACGAGACGTAGACATATAATAGAGCTAAAATCACCCTAAAAACTAGGCTAGTTAAGATTGAATTGACAAAATAATATTCTCTCAAAAAATATTTTCTGAGATTGTACACTAAAGTGAATTGGTCTTGTATAGTGGAGACACGAAACGGGATTTAGAGCCCCTATAACTAGGCTATCTACACGAGACGTAGACATATAATAGAGCTAAAATCACCCTAAAAACTAGGCTAGTTAAGATTGAATTGACAAAATAATATTCTCTCAAAAATATTTTCTGAGATTGTACACTAAAGTGAATTGGTCTTGTATAGTGGAGACACGAAACGGGATTTAGAGCCCCTATAACTAGGCTATCTACACGAGACGTAGACATATAATAGAGCTAAAATCACCCTAAAAACTAGGCTAGTTAAGATTGAATTGACAAAATAATATTCTCTCAAAAAATATTTTCTGAGATTGTACACTAAAGTGAATTGGTCTTGTATAGTGGAGACACGAAACGGGATTTAGAGCCCCTATAACTAGGCTATCTACACGAGACGTAGACATATAATAGAGCTAAAATCACCCTAAAAACTAGGCTAGTTAAGATTGAATTGACAAAATAATATTCTCTCAAAAATATTTTCTGAGATTGTACACTAAAGTGAATTGGTCTTGTATAGTGGAGACACGAAACGGGATTTAGAGCCCCTATAACTAGGCTATCTACACGAGACGTAGACATATAATAGAGCTAAAATCACCCTAAAAACTAGGCTAGTTAAGATTGAATTGACAAAATAATATTCTCTCAAAAAATATTTTCTGAGATTGTACACTAAAGTGAATTGGTCTTGTATAGTGGAGACACGAAACGGGATTTAGAGCCCCTATAACTAGGCTATCTACACGAGACGTAGACATATAAGAGCTAAAATCACCCTAAAAACTAGGCTAGTTAAGATTGAATTGACAAAATAATATTCTCTCAAAAAATATTTTCTGAGATTGTACACTAAAGTGAATTGGTCTTGTATGGTGGAGACACGAAACGGGATTTAGAGCCCCTATAACTAGGCTATCTACACGAGACGTAGACATATAATAGAGCTAAAATCACCCTAAAAACTAGGCTAGTTAAGATTGAATTGACAAAATAATATTCTCTCAAAAAATATTTTCTGAGATTGTACACTAAAGTGAATTGGTCTTGTATGGTGGAGACACGAAACGGGATTTAGAGCCCCTATAACTAGGCTATCTACACGAGACGTAGACATATAATAGAGCTAAAATCACCCTAAAAACTAGGCTAGTTAAGATTGAATTGACAAAATAATATTCTCTCAAAAAATATTTTCTGAGATTGTACACTAAAGTGAATTGGTCTTGTATAGTGGAGACACGAAACGGGATTTAGAGCCCCTATAACTAGGCTATCTACACGAGACGTAGACATATAATAGAGCTAAAATCACCCTAAAAACTAGGCTAGTTAAGATTGAATTGACAAAATAATATTCTCTCAAAAAATATTTTCTGAGATTGTACACTAAAGTGAATTGGTCTTGTATAGTGGAGACACGAAACGGGATTTAGAGCCCCTATAACTAGGCTATCTACACGAGACGTAGACATATAATAGAGCTAAAATCACCCTAAAAACTAGGCTAGTTAAGATTGAATTGACAAAATAATATTCTCTCAAAAAATATTTTCTGAGATTGTACACTAAAGTGAATTGGTCTTGTATAGTGGAGACACGAAACGGGATTTAGAGCCCCTATAACTAGGCTATCTACACGAGACGTAGACATATAATAGCTAAATTCACCCTAAAAACTAGGCTAGTTAAGATTGAATTGACAAAATAATATTCTCTCAAAAATATTTTCTGAGATTGTACACTAAAGTGAATTGGTCTTGTATAGTGGAGACACGAAACGGGATTTAGAGCCCTATAACTAGGCTATCTACACGAGACGTAGACATATAATAGAGCTAAAATCACCCTAAAAACTAGGCTAGTTAAGATTGAATTGACAAAATAATATTCTCTCAAAAAATATTTTCTGAGATTGTACACTAAAGTGAATTGGTCTTGTATAGTGGAGACACGAAACGGGATTTAGAGCCCCTATAACTAGGCTATCTACACGAGACGTAGACATATAATAGAGCTAAAATCACCCTAAAAACTAGGCTAGTTAAGATTGAATTGACAAAATAATATTCTCTCAAAAAATATTTTCTGAGATTGTACACTAAAGTGAATTGGTCTTGTATAGTGGAGACACGAAACGGGATTTAGAGCCCCTATAACTAGGCTATCTACACGAGACGTAGACATATAATAGAGCTAAAATCACCCTAAAAACTAGGCTAGTTAAGATTGAATTGACAAAATAATATTCTCTCAAAAAATATTTTCTGAGATTGTACACTAAAGTGAATTGGTCTTGTATAGTGGAGACACGAAACGGGATTTAGAGCCCCTATAACTAGGCTATCTACACGAGACGTAGACATATAATAGAGCTAAAATCACCCTAAAAACTAGGCTAGTTAAGATTGAATTGACAAAATAATATTCTCTCAAAAAATATTTTCTGAGATTGTACACTAAAGTGAATTGGTCTTGTATAGTGGAGACACGAAACGGGATTTAGAGCCCCTATAACTAGGCTATCTACACGAGACGTAGACATATAAGAGCTAAAATCACCCTAAAAACTAGGCTAGTTAAGATTGAATTGACAAAATAATATTATCTCAAAAAATATTTTCTGAGATTGTACACTAAAGTGAATTGGTCTTGTATAGTGGAGACACGAAACGGGATTTAGAGCCCCTATAACTAGGCTATCTACACGAGACGTAGACATATAATAGAGCTAAAATCACCCTAAAAACTAGGCTAGTTAAGATTGAATTGACAAAATAATATTCTCTCAAAAAATATTTTCTGAGATTGTACACTAAAGTGAATTGGTCTTGTATGGTGGAGACACGAAACGGGATTTAGAGCCCCTATAACTAGGCTATCTACACGAGACGTAGACATATAATAGAGCTAAAATCACCCTAAAAACTAGGCTAGTTAAGATTGAATTGACAAAATAATATTCTCTCAAAAAATATTTTCTGAGATTGTACACTAAAGTGAATTGGTCTTGTATAGTGGAGACACGAAACGGGATTTAGAGCCCCTATAACTAGGCTATCTACACGAGACGTAGACATATAATAGAGCTAAAATCACCCTAAAAACTAGGCTAGTTAAGATTGAATTGACAAAATAATATTCTCTCAAAAAATATTTTCTGAGATTGTACACTAAAGTGAATTGGTCTTGTATAGTGGAGACACGAAACGGGATTTAGAGCCCCTATAACTAGGCTATCTACACGAGACGTAGACATATAATAGAGCTAAAATCACCCTAAAAACTAGGCTAGTTAAGATTGAATTGACAAAATAATATTATCTCAAAAAATATTTTCTGAGATTGTACACTAAAGTGAATTGGTCTTGTATAGTGGAGACACGAAACGGGATTTAGAGCCCCTATAACTAGGCTATCTACACGAGACGTAGACATATAAAAATCACCCTAAAAACTAGGCTAGTTAAGATTGAATTGACAAAATAATATTATCTCAAAAAATATTTTCTGAGATTGTACACTAAAGTGAATTGGTCTTGTATAGTGGAGACACGAAACGGGATTTAGAGCCCCTATAACTAGGCTATCTACACGAGACGTAGACATATAATAGAGCTAAAATCACCCTAAAAACTAGGCTAGTTAAGATTGAATTGACAAAATAATATTCTCTCAAAAAATATTTTCTGAGATTGTACACTAAAGTGAATTGGTCTTGTATAGTGGAGACACGAAACGGGATTTAGAGCCCCTATAACTAGGCTATCTACACGAGACGTAGACATATAATAGAGCTAAAATCACCCTAAAAACTAGGCTAGTTAAGATTGAATTGACAAAATAATATTCTCTCAAAAAATATTTTCTGAGATTGTACACTAAAGTGAATTGGTCTTGTATAGTGGAGACACGAAACGGGATTTAGAGCCCCTATAACTAGGCTATCTACACGAGACGTAGACATATAATAGAGCTAAAATCACCCTAAAAACTAGGCTAGTTAAGATTGAATTGACAAAATAATATTCTCTCAAAAAATATTTTCTGAGATTGTACACTAAAGTGAATTGGTCTTGTATAGTGGAGACACGAAACGGGATTTAGAGCCCCTATAACTAGGCTATCTACACGAGACGTAGACATATAATAGAGCTAAAATCACCCTAAAAACTAGGCTAGTTAAGATTGAATTGACAAAATAATATTCTCTCAAAAAATATTTTCTGAGATTGTACACTAAAGTGAATTGGTCTTGTATGGTGGAGACACGAAACGGGATTTAGAGCCCCTATAACTAGGCTATCTACACGAGACGTAGACATATAATAGAGCTAAAATCACCCTAAAAACTAGGCTAGTTAAGATTGAATTGACAAAATAATATTCTCTCAAAAAATATTTTCTGAGATTGTACACTAAAGTGAATTGGTCTTGTATGGTGGAGACACGAAACGGGATTTAGAGCCCCTATAACTAGGCTATCTACACGAGACGTAGACATATAATAGAGCTAAAATCACCCTAAAAACTAGGCTAGTTAAGATTGAATTGACAAAATAATATTCTCTCAAAAAATATTTTCTGAGATTGTACACTAAAGTGAATTGGTCTTGTATGGTGGAGACACGAAACGGGATTTAGAGCCCCTATAACTAGGCTATCTACACGAGACGTAGACATATAATAGAGCTAAAATCACCCTAAAAACTAGGCTAGTTAAGATTGAATTGACAAAATAATATTCTCTCAAAAAATATTTTCTGAGATTGTACACTAAAGTGAATTGGTCTTGTATAGTGGAGACACGAAACGGGATTTAGAGCCCCTATAACTAGGCTATCTACACGAGACGTAGACATATAATAGAGCTAAAATCACCCTAAAAACTAGGCTAGTTAAGATTGAATTGACAAAATAATATTCTCTCAAAAAATATTTTCTGAGATTGTACACTAAAGTGAATTGGTCTTGTATAGTGGAGACACGAAACGGGATTTAGAGCCCCTATAACTAGGCTATCTACACGAGACGTAGACATATAATAGAGCTAAAATCACCCTAAAAACTAGGCTAGTTAAGATTGAATTGACAAAATAATATTCTCTCAAAAAATATTTTCTGAGATTGTACACTAAAGTGAATTGGTCTTGTATAGTGGAGACACGAAACGGGATTTAGAGCCCCTATAACTAGGCTATCTACACGAGACGTAGACATATAATAGAGCTAAAATCACCCTAAAAACTAGGCTAGTTAAGATTGAATTGACAAAATAATATTATCTCAAAAAATATTTTCTGAGATTGTACACTAAAGTGAATTGGTCTTGTATAGTGGAGACACGAAACGGGATTTAGAGCCCCTATAACTAGGCTATCTACACGAGACGTAGACAAATAACGAGCTAAAATCACCCTAAAAACTAGGCTAGTTAAGATTGAATTGACAAAATAATATTATCTCAAAAAATATTTTCTGAGATTGTACACTAAAGTGAATTGGTCTTGTATAGTGGAGACACGAAACGGGATTTAGAGCCCCTATAACTAGGCTATCTACACGAGACGTAGACATATAATAGAGCTAAAATCACCCTAAAAACTAGGCTAGTTAAGATTGAATTGACAAAATAATATTCTCTCAAAAAATATTTTCTGAGATTGTACACTAAAGTGAATTGGTCTTGTATGGTGGAGACACGAAACGGGATTTAGAGCCCCTATAACTAGGCTATCTACACGAGACGTAGACATATAATAGAGCTAAAATCACCCTAAAAACTAGGCTAGTTAAGATTGAATTGACAAAATAATATTCTCTCAAAAAATATTTTCTGAGATTGTACACTAAAGTGAATTGGTCTTGTATGGTGGAGACACGAAACGGGATTTAGAGCCCCTATAACTAGGCTATCTACACGAGACGTAGACATATAATAGAGCTAAAATCACCCTAAAAACTAGGCTAGTTAAGATTGAATTGACAAAATAATATTCTCTCAAAAAATATTTTCTGAGATTGTACACTAAAGTGAATTGGTCTTGTATAGTGGAGACACGAAACGGGATTTAGAGCCCCTATAACTAGGCTATCTACACGAGACGTAGACATATAATAGAGCTAAAATCACCCTAAAAACTAGGCTAGTTAAGATTGAATTGACAAAATAATATTCTCTCAAAAAATATTTTCTGAGATTGTACACTAAAGTGAATTGGTCTTGTATAGTGGAGACACGAAACGGGATTTAGAGCCCCTATAACTAGGCTATCTACACGAGACGTAGACATATAACAGAGCTAAAATCACCCTAAAAACTAGGCTAGTTAAGATTGAATTGACAAAATAATATTATCTCAAAAAATATTTTCTGAGATTGTACACTAAAGTGAATTGGTCTTGTATAGTGGAGACACGAAACGGGATTTAGAGCCCCTATAACTAGGCTATCTACACGAGACGTAGACATATAATAGAGCTAAAATCACCCTAAAAACTAGGCTAGTTAAGATTGAATTGACAAAATAATATTCTCTCAAAAAATATTTTCTGAGATTGTACACTAAAGTGAATTGGTCTTGTATGGTGGAGACACGAAACGGGATTTAGAGCCCCTATAACTAGGCTATCTACACGAGACGTAGACATATAATAGAGCTAAAATCACCCTAAAAACTAGGCTAGTTAAGATTGAATTGACAAAATAATATTCTCTCAAAAAATATTTTCTGAGATTGTACACTAAAGTGAATTGGTCTTGTATAGTGGAGACACGAAACGGGATTTAGAGCCCCTATAACTAGGCTATCTACACGAGACGTAGACATATAATAGAGCTAAAATCACCCTAAAAACTAGGCTAGTTAAGATTGAATTGACAAAATAATATTCTCTCAAAAAATATTTTCTGAGATTGTACACTAAAGTGAATTGGTCTTGTATAGTGGAGACACGAAACGGGATTTAGAGCCCCTATAACTAGGCTATCTACACGAGACGTAGACATATAATAGAGCTAAAATCACCCTAAAAACTAGGCTAGTTAAGATTGAATTGACAAAATAATATTCTCTCAAAAAATATTTTCTGAGATTGTACACTAAAGTGAATTGGTCTTGTATGGTGGAGACACGAAACGGGATTTAGAGCCCCTATAACTAGGCTATCTACACGAGACGTAGACATATAATAGAGCTAAAATCACCCTAAAAACTAGGCTAGTTAAGATTGAATTGACAAAATAATATTCTCTCAAAAAATATTTTCTGAGATTGTACACTAAAGTGAATTGGTCTTGTATGGTGGAGACACGAAACGGGATTTAGAGCCCCTATAACTAGGCTATCTACACGAGACGTAGACATATAATAGAGCTAAAATCACCCTAAAAACTAGGCTAGTTAAGATTGAATTGACAAAATAATATTCTCTCAAAAAATATTTTCTGAGATTGTACACTAAAGTGAATTGGTCTTGTATGGTGGAGACACGAAACGGGATTTAGAGCCCCTATAACTAGGCTATCTACACGAGACGTAGACATATAACGGAGCTAAAATCACCCTAAAAACTAGGCTAGTTAAGATTGAATTGACAAAATAATATTCTCTCAAAAAATATTTTCTGAGATTGTACACTAAAGTGAATTGGTCTTGTATGGTGGAGACACGAAACGGGATTTAGAGCCCCTATAACTAGGCTATCTACACGAGACGTAGACATATAATAGAGCTAAAATCACCCTAAAAACTAGGCTAGTTAAGATTGAATTGACAAAATAATATTCTCTCAAAAAATATTTTCTGAGATTGTACACTAAAGTGAATTGGTCTTGTATAGTGGAGACACGAAACGGGATTTAGAGCCCCTATAACTAGGCTATCTACACGAGACGTAGACATATAATAGAGCTAAAATCACCCTAAAAACTAGGCTAGTTAAGATTGAATTGACAAAATAATATTCTCTCAAAAAATATTTTCTGAGATTGTACACTAAAGTGAATTGGTCTTGTATGGTGGAGACACGAAACGGGATTTAGAGCCCCTATAACTAGGCTATCTACACGAGACGTAGACATATAATAGAGCTAAAATCACCCTAAAAACTAGGCTAGTTAAGATTGAATTGACAAAATAATATTCTCTCAAAAAATATTTTCTGAGATTGTACACTAAAGTGAATTGGTCTTGTATGGTGGAGACACGAAACGGGATTTAGAGCCTCTATAACTAGGCTATCTACACGAGACGTAGACATATAACTGAACTAAAATCACCCTAAAAACTAGGCTAGTTAAGATTGAATTGACAAAATAATATTATCTCAAAAAATATTTTCTGAGATTGTACACCATCGCAGGGAATGAGACCCTTCAATGGTCGACAATAAACGTCACAACCAAAACGTCACACTAAGGTTAAACGTGACTAAGACAGTTTCATGTTGTGGATTAAACCTCACGCCAAGGTCCCACGCGTAACCAAGACACATTTAACGGGAGGGGATGTACGCAGCCGGATACCTTACCCTCTACGTATGCGCGAAAATGTAAGCCTCCCTTGGCCCCGCCCCCCATTCCCCGCGTTTAAATATACCCCTCAAACCATTCCTGCCAGCTCGCTCTGTATTACAGTCACTAGAGTTCTCGCCTGGCATCCAGAAATCCAGTGTTCGATCCCACTTGAAGTTTAGTATATTTTTATATTTTTATTTTGTTATTTGTGTTATGTTATATTATATTATATTATATTAGGGTTAGGTTAGGTTAGGTTAAGTTAGGTTAATCTAATCTAATATAATATAATATTTGTACATTTTCGGCAATGGGTGGGGCCTGGGGTAAGGTATCCGGCTGCGTACAGACCCTCCCGCTTTAACACTAGTATCGCACGCAACTCACCCAGAGTTCGCGTCGCAGTAATGCCTAAATAATATAAGATTCCGCACAAGTCCAAATTATCTATGTCCAAGACATAATGATTCTGAAAGACAACCACATCAACCTGAAGTCTCACAGCTTGAGCTTCACCCATCGTTGTTCCTGTACTCTGTACTTTGTTCGACCTGTACTATCCCCAGCACTGATCATGCAACATCTGTTCCAATAATTATGGGCAGTTAGCTTGCACAGATCCTTGGAATCATCTCCGAGTAGCCGGTGCTAGATCACGAATGGGCCAGCATTGTCAAGTACACACACAACACACATAGCGCGTCTTTTCCTGCATTCGATCATAGCAGCGACAGTGCCAACATGTATGGACAGTTTCACCTGTACGATCCTTGAGTCTACAATTTAAGTCTATGGATGCTAGGATCAAGGACTGTGTTGCAAGCCAGATTTCTTTCGCTCACATCCAAAGCCAAAAAGGATATATGCGAAGAATAGCGTACGTCTTCCAGAAAACTACCCGAATATTACAGAAGATGTGGTAAATCTGTTAAAACACATGTAATACATAACAAACAAACTATAAAACTGTCAAAATCAAATCAGAATGTAAGTTTCTTAAATCATAGTAAGAAAACATACATTACCAAACCATTATTATGGTGCATTACCAACGGCCTCTAGACCTACAATGTACTCAGACATCCTTCAGACAAATCCTGTACAGGATATGAAATTCAGTAACTTCTAGGAAGAATCAGCGCATCTATTCAGGTATAGGCCTATAAGCACACAACTAAACATTCTCCTGAAAGCTACAAAGACCTAGACTTAGGAATATAGTCACTCTCCACACTGTACCGCTAAGCACTAACAGATTTCTCAACGCACTACACAGTCCTAAACTAAATGACTAAACACACATCCTCTCCTTGGTTTTCACCAACCCGATTGGTAACCAAGAACTGATAGTTTTGGGTGGTTGATCACCACAAAAACAACCACACAGTAATTTCTAACCAAGTTAAAGAAATACTTTCCACAGCCTGATCCATCAGAATTCCTACACACCATAGGAAAATGGGAATAATGTTTTCAATGTAACTCAAAGACTAAGTTTTCTTAAGTGGACTTCCATCACCTTATGGATAGACTATGGAAGACTAGGCTGTACACTGTACAGTCACGATCGGTATGTGTGATGTCCAACTAGTCCAAACTCGAGTCGAGCTGAAAGGATTCATATCGAAAAGTACGATCTGTGCAGTGTATTACCTTCTAAGTCACAATTTCAATGATAAACTTAAGGTTAGAATTATAACAAGATGTTTTTAAGTCCTAATAGACAGAGCTCACAATTATGCTTGCCTATACAGTACAACAAAACATGCTACATGTTTTTCCTCAACAATTCACACATGTACGAACGCCTGTTCTCAAAGAGCTCAGTGCAGTACTCATGCCATTAAGTGATCTAGGCAAAATGCAAGTCATTAGCTACGCAAGTAAAGTGTTGAATGATGAGGAGACTAGATACCACACCACGGCTTGGTCAAACCCTTGCAGCAACTTGGGCGTTGAAACATTTCGTGAAGACATTATCCTTGAGCCTACCGTCGACCTCTGCACAGACAATGAGGCAACGTCAAAAAAGTATTCAAAGGTGATAAGAATCTCACTGGCAGAATAACGCGGTGGTACGAGACAGTCCTACAACTTAACCCGACACTTCATTTAGGGTAAAGCTAATGTGGCAGCCAACGCACTATCCAGAATCGTGCAAGTAGCCCTGGTGATCTCGTTACAGACCTAAAAGAAGCCAAGTGAAATATGAGCAAGAATGCATCCATTATGGTCCAACAAAATAAGTCATTTCTGGAATCAGGGAAGACGACGTCTCTTCCAGACCCACGAGTTCCTCAGACGCAGTTCCGATTGCATTACGAACTTCGGGTTAGCCTTTTTCCCATGACAAAGACACAGCCATGTGTAAGTCATTCCGGAGACACCCTCACAAATTCAGTACTTCAACAACAGCATGATACAATAAAGATTGTTACCTAGTGCAGCGGTTGTACCAACAAGTCTGGACAGTCTACCTGTGCGGCCAGGGTTACAGAGCTTGAAACTGCTAGAATGATGTACTATTGAAACCCTATGAAGAAAGATCGTGACAAACACATTGCCAGAGGACTCTCTTGTGCCAAACGCAAAGTACTTGAGAAGTAACCACAACCTGTGACACTCCTGGAATACCTGACGGCTTCACACCCATTTGACAGTGTTTCTATGGGATTGCTGAAATTGCCCAGGCGACGCCAGAGTTAGCAGTACCTGCTGGTTTATGCTGATTTCTCCTTCAGATTAGCCATCTTAACCAAGCTTAAGATTAATACAGAGGGTCAAGTAGCCAACGCGCTCGTACTCATCTCACTTGTCCAACTTCCTGCCCTCGGCTTTTCCTCGCCGACTGTGAGAAATAAATTGACTACACGGGTATCTTGGTAATGTTGGCAACAGCCTTCCATCAGGGTAATCTCATTAGAGTGAACCATTTCCTGTCAGAACCTGGTGATTGTAAATATTGTAAAGGATAATTAATATTAAGTAATTTAGAACTATAAGATTACCTTGGCCAAGTTAATTTAGTTATAAAACCTTGTATGATAAAAATTAGAGGTGCTGTGTTAGGTATCAGTTTTGAAACTCCCGCGATCGCAGGTGCGATCCACGGTTTGTAGTGGTAATTTCAACCCCTAGAGATATTGTTTACTAAATCGTTGTGAAACGATATTTATATTAGTATTTATATAATTAAATGTTTATTTCTCATTTATATGTTAAAGTGAAGAGGGAATGAACCCTTGGTAACAAATTAGTATATAATTTATTTAAGAGTCGGAAATTGAAATTCTGACAGACGCCAGTAAAATTTCGAACTGTAAAGACGTGTCTGTGACCTCTCCAGCAACACTCCCCATGCCCGGCCCGGAGTTCCTGACACTTTAACCCTTATATACCGAAGCCGGAATCCTCTGAACTAAACCAGGACCCTAGTTATAGCGTTATTGATATACATGGCCATTTATACAATGTTTAGTTAGGGTTTCTGAGAGATAGGCTTCTAAACAACCCTCATCTGCTCCTATAGTTCATGCCATACGGTAGGCTATCTCATACTATATTTTTATTTATTTTCTATTTTGATTGGTGTGGTAAGAGATAACTTTTGGCCATCTTATCCCCCACACCGACAATGGGTTGGAATTCATGAACAAAGTGAAGAATTATTAGGTGATATCTACTCAAGAAAGCCTGCATTTCACAACGCATCAAATTCTAAATTAGGCTGGTTGTGTGCAAACTATCTTAGCTACGCTAGCTATCTTAGGAATCTTGGAACATAATTAAGACCATTAAGATAATCTAGAAGTCAAGGAAAACTTAGACTACTTCAAAAGCCTTAAAAAGCCTTCCCAGGCCTACTAAACAGGTAATAAAGACTGGCTTCCACAGGTAGCAGCTTGTGTAAACGGCTCTATAAACTCCTCCACAGGTAAGACGCCACACTACATTGTCTATGGTAAAGACAAATTTTACCATAGGAAGTGCTTCCAAAACCTCCTACAAAAGTCTATATTCCTCTAGGGTATGCCCAAAAGTCACAATTATGCTAAGGGACAACTGTAAGTCTTTAGCAAGATCCACAATAATGTCCAAACTCATTTACATGCATCCAATACAAAAATGATAAGGAATAAATACTGAAGGGCACACCAAACTGTCTTTCAAATAGGTGATAAGGTAAGATGTCTATACCTAATGAGAAAGTCAATGCTCTTACATCAGTGCTGAAGAAGCATACAAGACTAAGATTACTGTTTTAGACACTACCACTCACAACATAGAAGTAATCAATGTTGACAGGTTAGCCCGGAGTAAGTCCAAAACACTCCGTAAATGGCCATACTATACCTGTTTCCTATTTTCAAAGGTGCAAACCACTGTACCTCCACCACTGCCTCCTCCAGACACTCCTGTATTCAGGCAATAGCTCCACTTTGCTAGCAGAGCGATTCCCTCAACATCTAGCAGGATAATTAGCACTCAAATCTACTTAGATCTCTCAGAGTGGATCCTCGTTCTGTTAATGTCACATATCTAACAGAGCAAGCGGCGCACCCAAGTACATCCTACTGGGCGTGTGAAGAAGATTATTTACAAAATCAATAAGAATAATTACGAATCAAATCCACTTGGATCTCTCAGAGTGGATCCTCGTTCTGCTAAAAGTCACATATCTAACAGAGCAAGCCACTCACCCAAGTACATCCTACTGGGCGAGTGAAGTATTCGATTAGTACACACTGCTAATAGAATATTAACCTTTCTCCCGAGAAAGATGACCTGGTTAGTGAAAACCCTTCTTCTACTTGAAACACTAATAGTGGTTGATACAACATCACCTTCGTTGCTGAAACCCGGCGCCCTTGTAGCCCAAGTAGAAAGAGTTCTAGTTGCGGAAGATGTAGCAGTTCAGTATGAATTTGGGGACCTTCTTCACCTCTCTAGTGACTATAGGGTACTCCAACGTCGCCTAGACAGATTACACTCTACGTTCAGCTTCCTCCTGACTAATCAAACCTTGACCCGTGACTTGCGACTTACAGTTACGCTCCAACGTGCTCGCGTCGCTCGTATAAATCATAAGCTACGGAAGATCCATTCAGTTCTACCTGACGACCATACCCAGGTGGCCAAACACACCCACTCTCAGCATGTCAAGAGAGGACTGTTTATTTTTGTGGGCCTACTCTCCCATGAGATCTTTGGAACTGCCCAAGCTTCTGATGTTGAAAAACTGGGAAAGAGACTCACTGTCCTGGAGAACGCAGCAAAAGCCCTAAATAGAGTCTTGAGTTACGACTCAAAAGCAATGAAGAATTTGATGAATTCTTTAAATTCGGTGATAGCAAACATGAATAACTTGACACAGGTGGTTAAATCCTTCATTTCTGATGGACGATCAACAGATAAAGTCATGTACCTTACCGAGATCCTTCAAGCTACGGATGAAGATGTAGAAGACTTCAACGCTCAAACAAAGTCAGTCTTGGCAAATCTAGTAGATGCTGCCCTAAGCCAGGTCACCACTGGCCTATTGCCTGTTGAACATCTTTGTACGTCCATTGAGATAGCGAAAGATCATTTTGCCCTGATTCCGCTATTTGAGTTAGACAACTGTGAATTCTATGACCCACTAATGGAAGCAGTTCTGACACACTCATCTATTATTGTCCACATTCCGTTCCAATCCTCTCATATGTTCAATGCCTGGAGAATTATACCGTCTCCGTTTCCTATAGACGGATGGTTACTAACCGTGACTGACACAGCAGACATGAAGCTCGTCTCCGACGATCTTCAACTTGTGACTGTGACTGACAAAGACGGTCTTGATTCATGTAGGTCCTCGTATCTTCACCTGTATGTGTGTCCTGCGTATGTGTTTTCCTTTGTATCCCCGGAAAAAGCTGCATGCGAATTTACCTTGACTGAAACAACTGTGACTAACTCTGGTTCATTGAAAGACTGTTCTTACACCCCAGCTCCACAGCTCCCAGTGTTTCATCAACACTTGCTAAATATTCAGTTCTTTTACTTCCCTAACAAGACCCAGGTGTCCCTTGTTTGTCTAGACTTAATATATGTAATTCATGCTCATGGGATGTATCAGGTACCTGATCACTGCGAAGTAAGGAGTTCACTCATCCACACACTTCCTGCACATCAGCACATTGCCCTGATTACTAACCTCTCCTCAGAGTTCATCCCTATTAACATTTCTTTCATAGGTAATTCATCGGACCTCAACATCAAACCGAGCAAACTAAACCTAATGAAAGCCTTAAATTCTTCAGAGTTTACTAACCTACTGTAGTTGGTTCATCTCTTCCCATGTTTATTAACCTGGAAGTAATTTATCCTACTGTATTAACCCCTACCTTGACTCTCCTTGTCATCATCATTTTCCTAGTAGGTTGTCTCCATCGTCTTTCGTTCAGGGTTGATCACCTAGATCATAGGCGTAAAGCAAAAATGGCTACTGCTGATGCAAACGTGTAAGTTGGTCCTCACCTTTATCACACTTTCTTTGGCATTGCTATACACTGAGAACAGGGTTATATAGGTTATAGGGATGAATAAAATATGTATATATATGTTAGCTGTTCTTTATTTTAGCTTCGGTGGGCCTCAGCTGACATGACCGAGCAGTGTAACAGCGCATCAGTAGCTGACTGTACACTGTAGTTTAACCGTAGTATAATATACTGTATAATTATATCTCACAACACTATATCAGTTACACACTTATTATAGTCTACAACTGTACATATTTAGTTGGTTATATCTTACCAATTGAAGATCATAACCCCACCTATAAACTCCCTTGGTCTAAACCTGCAATTGTAGCATGCGTTCCTACGCCTCTTGCACCATGATTCACAGACAATTGCCAGAACACCCAAGAAGATTGCCAGCAACTAGTTAGTATCACACAACACTGCCACACTCGTGACTGAGCCGGCTGAGTGTCAAAGCGCCAGTAGCAGACACAGATAGCCACAGGAAGGTCCATACCTTCAGCGCTCTAGGTATTAACACCTTACGAGCGGCCTATGCGGTTTATTTATGTGTACCGCACAGCGGGGTGTTTTTAGCCAAAATAGGGCTGTTTACGTGATCATTTTCATGCCTAAATAAGACCCAGAACGTAAAACAAGTACCTATCCCTGAAAGGGCATAAACAGAGCTTTCGAATGACACCATAACGATCCTTGTATGATGGATAGTTTTCTTGCAATAACCGTGCAACGAGAGTGCAAAAAGCAGGTAATTCGGTACTTTCAGTACATAATTGAGTATGTAGCGAGTGAGAGAGGGAGGAGGGAGCTGAGATTTGTGTCAGTAGGTTCGCCGCGGTGGTCTGGAGCAGTCATACGCTCGCTAGTCTCCTGCCACCACTTGTCTCTCTCTCTCAGCCACATTACGTGCTGAAATTGCCACTCGAGTTATGTCGAGCGCCGCCACATAGTCCAGCTTTATTTAACTCGACTTATGTTGCTCGCCGCTAATTATGGGTTAATCAGTGTTATACAGTGACGCATACAGTATCGATACTGTAACGAACTTAAAGTGTGTGTTAACCCGGGAACGGCGAGGGGGGGGGGGTATTGAACTCGATGCCCATGGGCGAGCATATAGGCTCCATTCAGGCCTATAATCGTCATTTTATGATAAATATCGTTATTACTTATTCGTATGAGCCTATTTTACCTTCACTATGAAGATAGTAACCTGTAACAACAATAAAACAAGTGAAAATATAATTTTTCTGGTCAAAATCGCGAATATACATGGAGCAGCCCATTCATGAATTATGGAGCAAATTGAGGCAACCCCTCCCTCCACGAGGCCTCAAGACACACTGAGCCTACTCATTCACACTCTCGGTTGTGTAACACACTCGCTAGGCACGTAAGCACGTCCTCCACACATTTTGCTAATGTTAGCACAAAAATATACCAACGAATTAGGGAATAACAGGGAAAATAGGTGATAATTGAAGGGGGAGGGGAAAGGGGGGAAGGAGGGGATGTGGAGGAGTGATATGAGGTATAGGGAAAAAAATAAAAATAAAAAAAATAAAAAAAATAAAACTTGTTTAGTGCTACTGGGGCCGTTTAAATGTTTTTTTTTAGGCCTCCCTCTTAAGAGCTTTGCCACCCTCGCCCAGTAAAACTTCTTATGAGCCGCCGTTTATGGGTTAATACTTATTGTGATGGACTGTTCAGTGAAGTTAATATATATAATCCAAAACCAAATCAAATCCAAGTCAGATTTACTTTAAACTAAATTGAATTTAAATTTAATTTAAATTGAAACTAAATTGAATCTAAAGGTCTCTCACATAAAAATATATTTGAATAATAATGATAGGGTTAATCAAATACCGGCATTCAACTTACCAACATCAACATAGAACAATGAGGCTGGGAATAGGCCGGTCAAGATGGCGGATGGTGGGTAGGAGTGGCACTATAACACACTCAGAGGAAGTGAACCGAAATAATTATGTAAAATGATGAGAAACCCGTGCTTATCTGTCAGTCATGGCGTCGATGAGAGCATCTACGATGATGATGTGTGAAGAATTCTGTCCATTTGCTGGATCTATAGGCACTATAGCACAATTAAAGGAAACGGAAAATTATGTGTTGACTGGGTGAAGTCTATGAGTGCTCTGGCGTCTCCCGGAACGCCGGGTTGCAGCCTGGCTACCGCGAGGCAGAACAAATATTGTACTCTGGTGATGGGCTGGTCTATCAGAGTGAGAACTGAGCGATCTCTGCCATACCCATAGCTTACTCTGACTGTTCCTTTTACTTTTATATTTTCTAGATCTCAAGTGACGGCGTCTCTTCCGTGGATTGACCTCCCAGTCTACCTAGATTGGAAGCCAAAGCGTCACATTTTTTCCTTTGCCCCTCAATTTTCTCTTCATAATTGCTGAGGGGCACAGGGCCCTGGGTGGGGCTTTGGTTTCCTGGGCGTTTCCGCACTCTCCTCAGCTCCCCGCCATGGAGTGGCTTCGGTCACCCAGGCTTTATTGTGGTCGGCAGTGGGGATTCTGTGGGGGCGCACGGTTATGGCCTTGGCCTGCTCGGGGCCTTGGGGCTGTTCGGCCAGGCAGCTTGGGGAACAACAACAACAACAACAACAACAAATATTGTACTGCATCTGAGTTGCTAATACGATAATTTAATATATATGATAACAGTCATATATACTTCACAAAACCATATCAATATTGCATAATAGCATTTTAGGCCTTTTATAATCTTAACCCATTCAGTACCAGGGACGTCCTTTTTATTGTATTCTGGCAACTATTAGACTATTATATTTAGCTTAGGAAAGACCTCTAGCGATAATTAGGCTTCAAACTATCTCAACCAACCCTTTTAACTACCGCAGATCATTCTTAAGCTGCATAATATTGTGTAAATATAGGTAGCATTTACAGTAATATAACACACGTTGCTGGTACTCAAAGGGTTACCTTACAACTTGCAGTCTTACTATTCACGATCTGAATTCCTATGCCTTAACCATGGAAACGACCGTTAACCAACTGCCCACTAGACGCGTCATAGAGACGAACGCTAGCATATATTGCCTATCTATCGTATTACACGATACACTCCCCCCACAAGAAAACCTGAACCCCACCTTAAACTAAAGTTGCCCAGAGGCTATTTTCTGATGCCACATGTTAAGGGGGTATCCCAATGTATAACTTTTCGATGGCGAATGCCGTGTGACCGTGTTTTTTTTCTATGTCCCAAAATTTGCGGCGAGTAGGGTTTTTTCAGAAGCGAATGAAAGTGAAAAAGGCGAATTTCCTCGATTAAAGTGCGACGGAAGTACGACCAAAGTGCGAATATGGCGAATTTTTTGGCGAAAATGACGAATGGTGTGCGACAATTGAGGGCGATTCATGGAGAAAGTGGCGAACGATGATGGCGAAACAGCGAATGCACGGCGATTGTTGGACGATGTAATGAGATAAAACCGCGGAGGTTGTGCGACTTATGGCGAATGCCATGTATGTGTGTGTGTGTTGTAGCGTGTGTGTGTGTTTGTGTGTGTGAAAAGGCGAAATGTGGAAAAGCTGGACATTCTGTGTGTGTGTGTGTGTTGTAGATTGCGTGTGCAACTGTGCATGTATGCGTGCTGTAGTGAGTGTGTGTGTGTGTGTGAAAAGACGAAATGTGGAAAAGCTGGACATTCTGTGTGTGTGTGTGTGTTGTAGAGTGTGTGTGCAATTGTGCATGTATGCGTGCTGTAGTGAGTGTGTGTGAGTGTGTGTGTAAAAAGGCGAAATGTGGAAAAGCTGGACATTGTGTGTGTGTGTGTGTGTATCTATGGATCAATGTGTACAAGCCTTATCCCGGAATATCTGAACAATACTTGTAGAACAACTTGGGAGAACAACAATGATACACTGACGAATTATTCTGAACAATTAACAGTCCCATAGAGAACATTAACTTTGTTTTATATTTTCGTTCGAAGTTCACAATCTCGTTTACATAAGGTCTATTACAAAAACATATGCCCTCGAATCAAAATGTAATTATAATTGTGTGGGTATGTCTGAGTGTCTGTGCATCTATGGAATAGGTGTATTTCCACTCAAGATACAATTATGGATCTATTTTTTGTTTCCTTGCAATTATAAGACTATTGTATTCAGATTAGGAAGTGTAGATGGAGGTCAGAGGGTTAATTGAGATACTCTTTACCTTTCTAGTTCCACAGCTCATTCCAAAGCTAGATCAAATCTTCTAAAGGTAGTCAGAATATACTATCAAAATGCGTCCTAATCTTCAAAGGGTTAAGTAGAAGTAACTATTAAATTAACACTGTCACTGTTATGATAGTTTGTTTCCTCTAATTCGAGTTATCATTTGTCGATTTAAGGGGAGATTTCCACTTGAAGGAATTTATTTTAAAGCCCTTTCTCCGTCATGTATAGCACCATTCCTTATGATATTTTAAGACGTTCGCCCCATTCGAACGTTCCCTTAAATACAGCTTAGACAGGGCCTTTTGAAATAACTATGCCTCACATACACACTCGACATAGCCACACAACAATAACACACACAACACGTGTTTCGGTAATGGTTCCGGTACACTGACTTTTAATTTGAACCATAGTTTGAACTTATAACTCGTGTTATATAAGTTTATTATGAAATATTATGAAGAATTAATTAGGTAAGTATACATAACCTACTGTTATGTATATAGTACTTATGATTAAATTATCGTATTTTGGCGATTTTGGTCACTCGGAAAATCAGCTGATGAATCTCGGCGCTCCAAATTCACTTGCATTGAAATTATATTCTTTGTACAAGACCACCCATGGTTTTGCAGGGTTTATTTAACCCTTCCTACCCGGTCTGCCTTAGGTAAGGACAGCACGAAAGAAGGGCCGCTACCCGGTATGCCTTATCTAAGGCATGAGCTTAATAGCCTAATTAAGCTTGGTCTGAACGCCGTGCGTACGACGTATGTCAACAAACCCAAGCGTTCGTCACCGCACCTCCGAAAACAAGAAGGAGAAGACTCCTCAATGTTATTGTTCTGACGTCATGACGAAATTAGTGTCTGAAAAGCCCCCATATTGGCAACATCTCTGCAATATTGGCTCCACTGAAATCGTCATCACAACTGAACCAGTTGACTTACAGAGCTCTCTACTCAATGCCAAAATACAGATTGAAAACCGTACTACTACGATTACAGATGAGTGGAAAAGTTCTAGCAGTGAAAATAAACATAAATACGGTAGCCTAGGCCTAGACGTTTTTCAGCCATTTCGCCCGGGTAGGGGCGACCGTCATTGGGTAAGAGAGCCCGGGGAGGAAGGGTTAAGGCTTAGAAATGTTTCTTTATACGCCGGTATATACGGTATACTCAGTTTCATTTCATCTGACGGTATTGAATCCCATTTCTCGATACTTAATGGAAAAATATGAAATCATGTCTCTGCATCATATTAAGTCCAAGTTTATATAATTAGCACCACATTTCACTACAAAATCTTCAAAATAACTGAGAAATCCTGATGGGAACTTTGCATTTATTTACCGTCAGTTGAAAAGAAACAGACTATAGTGAGAAACACATCAACAGTCACATAAAAACCCACCAATCACCTCAGTTCGCCACATGTCGCATGTCATTCGTATGGCATTGGCAATAATTCGTCGACACATTCATTCGCTGCATTCGCGCTACTGGCGCGCTCCTGTCGCCCTATTCGCTCAAAAGGCAGCGTTGCCAATAATTGGAATTTGCAAATTGGCGAATCAGGGCGAATTGGTGCAAATTGTGCGACTATAGTGCGACCAAGGGCGAATGAAGTGAGACAAAGGGCGAACATTCGCCAACATTAGCCAACATTTTCAGTTCGCCGCCGTTTTTTGGGTATGCTCAAAATTTAACGGCGAATCTGGGCGAACATGGGCGACGCTAGGGCGACCGTTGTGCGATTTTGGCGACAATTGAAGAATGTTCCAGCGAATATGGCGATTTTTGGAACATAGACAAAAAAAGTCCTGTCGCCCTCTGTCGCTGGGCGTTTGCCATCGAAAAATCGCACAGTGGGATACCCCCTTTAATGGCGCCATCAACAGCGCGTCTGGGACGTGTCCCTGTCCGATGGTGATCACCATTTATTGGAAGTGAATCATCTTGTTTAGAGACCTAGGACCCAGTAATATCAGGTGGAGCCTCAGATTGTAAAGCAGAATCGAGCTCCAAAGCATACAAACATGCGATTGGACGAACAGTGGTTCCAGTGGCTGTCTTCAACAGTGCCACCCACTCCACAGAGTCTTCCCCCTTGAACACCTCCAACACGTGACCCAATTTCCAGTATAAACGAGGGCTGTCTTCCCGAATTAACCCACTGAGCCCCAGCGACGCAAACAGTGCGTCGGCAATGTATATAACGCTAAACCCCAGCGACGCAGACGTCTGCGTCAATGTCACTCTGGTCCCAATTACTCCGGTCCTATGGCACCTAGATGGCTCAGATTTGTATGGGAACTGTATAAGTATCCCACGCACCCATGCCAATGGTTGAACACTCTCAAAGTCCAACCGCGTGCGCGTGAGCGCGCAAAAACATGTTTTTTTGGGAGAAATTGCCTTAAATATTTTACTCCTGTAAAATCCGTTTTCGGGGACTCCGTAGGACCATTTTTTGAGCTTTTTGATCGGTTTTTCGTGGTTTTTCCTTCATTCCTAACCCATTCGCTATTGTTTATGGAAAAAGAAAAAAAATCAGAATCAGCCGGTCCTGGGTGGTACATTTATAAATATTTAGCTGGTACTCAGCGGGTTAAAACCACTTCACCAACAGTAGGTGCCGATGGTCTTCCAGAGGGCTTTATACTCATTTCCCTCAAAGCTAGCAGATATTCATGAATCCACCTTTTCCTGAAATCCTTGATAACTTTCGATATATACTGGTACCGCTTTGATACCGCTGCTTCAGAATACAATGAAGGATCCTCTAGTTCCATAATTGAACGGAAATCAGAAGGAAACGCAGTCAATGGTCTACCGGAGAATAAGTGTGCTGACGTTAATGGCAGTGGTTCTTGCAGGTTGGCGTATGCATACGTGAGCGAACGGTCATACACGATCACTTCTATTTCAGTGAGGACTGTCATCAACTCACTCTTTTTCAACAAAGCACGTCCTACTACCGCTCTTAGTCCTGATTTAACTATGCCTACGCACTGTTCCCACATACCACCAAACCAAGGTGCCTTTACTGGGATGAACCTCCACTCGCATTTCTTTCCTCCCATAAAAGCAATGATTGTTGGATCACTGCTCATATCCTTGAGGTATCTAGATGCCTGGATAAAAGTAAGAGCATTGTCACTATGCACTAGTTGAAAGAACGACCGATGCGCACAAAACCGCCTAAATGCCAGCATGAATTCCTCACTAGACATATTGTCACATAATTCTAAGTGTACCACACGAGACGTCGCACAGGTAAACAATAGTATATAAACCTTATCTTGCTCTCTCGTCTTCGATGCACCAGTGTAATCTAACCCTACAGCTTGGAAGGGTTCGATATGTTTTACACGGCATTCAGGTAAAGACGGAGCTGGTCCAGTCACATAAGGTTTACCCTTTAATCTTTGGCATATCATACATTTCCTTACTATGCGTCGAGCTACCTGTCGAACTCTGGGTATACACCATGTGAAACGCAATTTTGATATGATGTGATGAACCACGTAGTGTTTTACCTCTTCATGTGTGCATTTTACCAAAAGGTCAGTGACATGATTTTTAGCTGGCATAAGTATAGAACGATTTGTGCCGTCCGTTACACCCGACCACATCAGGCGTCCCTCACATTGAGGTCATTATCCAGGTGCAACCTCAGTTGACGCACCAAGTTTGGCATTGTTAATTTATCAGAGCTTTGCAAAGATTCTGATTAATTGGAAAAGGTTTCTGTTTGAACCCATTTAATTAAAGTTACTTCGGCTGCTTTATATTCACGTGCATTAGTGATGTGACTCTTATTGCAGAGTTGGCCCGTTACTTTACCCTTGATGTTGGATATAAACCTCAACACCCAGGCTACAACTTTGACTAATTTATTGTAGTCACCGAATCTTGCCCACTCTACTAATGGATCCGGTGACTCTCTTGGTTGGGTAGTAACTGTCACTGTTTCCATTGGCAGAATTCCCTCACCAACAGCTTCCCATATCGTCCATTCATTTTCATGAAGCAGCCATTTCGGTCCGTGCCACCATAAATCGGACTTTACTATCTGGTTAGCCGTTATTCCCCTAGTTATAAGATCACTAGGGTTCCTAGTTATCCTTTGTATTGACATAATGATAAGCGACTTCTGGTAATAGGGCCCGAATTTCATCGACCCTATTTCGAACATAAACTGTCAGAGACTTCTTGCTATGTACCCCGTTGAGTGCTACTTGACTATCGCACCATACGTAAATGGCATTTATATATAATTCCTTCTCGTATGCTGCGTGTACATGATTCACCAGACGTCCCAATACCATCATGGCAGTCAATTCCATTTTGGGGATAGTTACCTTCTTGACCGGTGCTACTTTCGCCCGGGCTGTAACTAAATGCGCCCCAAATGAAGTAACGACATATATGGCTACCCTGTATGCCGTGGCACTAGCATCGCAAAACGTATGTAATGTAACATCTCCGAATGCTGTCACTTTACGAGGTAGCTGCATGGTACACAGAATGTCATACTCCTTCAACAGTGATATCCATTGATTTTTTTTTTTTTTTTTTCTATGTGAATGAGGGAGACAAAAGGCATAATTGCCTGCAGTGACTGCCTCCCACAGAGTTGAAAGAGTAACAGGGCCAAAATCAAGGGACGTTCGAGCCAAAATGCCTGGACACACAGAGTTTGAAGAAATTTAAGTCATAGGAAGAGGGAAAGACTGATTCTGGGAGAGAGTTCCTGAGCTCAGCAGTTGAATAGAAGAAAGTCTGAGAATAGCATTCCACACTTGGGTTGGAGAGTTGCACAGAGTAGGGGTGGGATTGTATTGCAAGACGGGTACTGTACCCTACGTAGAGGAGGTTGGTATACACTGGGAAAGCTCCGAGGAACACTGATTATTGTAGTAGCGATAGAATAGCGAGAGAGATGCAACATAGCTGCGAAGAGAGAGATTGCAGAGAGTTGGTGAGTGGACGGGAGTTAATGATACGAAAGGCTTTCCTTTCTACTTTGTCTAGGAGTGCAGTGTGAGAGGATCCTCCCCACACAAGTGAACAATACTCGATACAAGGACACACTGTGCACCTGTACAGAGCAAGAAGCTGCTTAGGGGTAAAGAACCCCTTGAGGCAGTTGAGCACACCCAGCTTCTGGGAGGCTGCCTTAGCAAGACTGGTAATATGGTCCTTCCAAGTGAGAGCAGAAGAAAAAGAGACACCGAGAATATTGAGAGAATATGAACGATTGATTTTTGTATTGTTGAATAATAAGGCATAGTCCTCTGGAGGTTCCGGACGGGTAATAAGATGGAGAAATTGGGTCTTGGAAGCATTAAACGCAACAAGGTTTTCTCTACCGCAATTGGAAATAGTAGCTAGATCAGAAGATAAGTGTTCTATGGCTTCATTACTTTGTTTTTGAGGGACCGCTGGCTGGGGCGTTCTGGAAAACTAATTGAGTAGTGTAAGGTAGAGTCGTCTGCATATGAATGGATGGGACTGGATGTACAGTTGAGAAGATCATTTATGAAAATTAGAAAGAGAATAAGAGATAGGACAACCAAAAGTAGCAACAAATATTGCAGCTCAAAGATGCCAGCAGGAATGCTTCCCAAAGGAGTACGAGATGCTGTCTGGTGACAAGGGTACTCGAAATAACTTGGTAAACCAATTTGGACTTGTCATGAAAGGAGGTTTAATTGTATGTGAAGGTTGATTGAAGTTAGCGGCTCTTCCTGATTCAATGAAATATCCGATACTACTGCCTTCCAAACACCCTTTCACTACCATGCTCATCAATATGTGCCATCGTGTCTGTTGTCACTATGGAGTTAATCACGTGGTCGCATATATACTGCAAAGGTGGTGGATTCCTAAGATAAGACAAGCTGTAAAACAAGTGACCAGTAAGTGTATATCCTGTCATAAAATACAGGGTAATACCTACGTGACAGCTAGAGTACCTCCCTGCCAGACATCAGGACTACTCCTAGAGATCCCTTCTAGGTCACAGGGTCGATTATACAGGAGCAATTCCTGTCCGGGACTCACACAACAACAAGGCTTATATGCTATTATTTACGTGCGCTACTACCAGAGCTATTCACATTGAATTAGTTAGCAATATGACCTGCGACAGCTTTATCCATGCATTCCGGAGATTTTGTAGTAGGCAGGGATTTCCACAGATAATGTTAAGCGACAATGCTGCCACATTTGTAGGAGCTTCCAGACACTTGGATGGCATTCAAAGCGACCCCAGTCTTCAGGCTCATCTTACCGAAATCCGATGAGAATGGCGTTTTATACTAGCACGTGCACCTTGGTTCGGAGCTATTTGGGACAGAGCCATCGGTATTGTGAAGACTGGGCTTAAAAAGGTTGTAGGTCGTGCTCTAGTCTCCTTTGAGGAACTAACTACTGTCATATTGGAGCTGAAGCTACCGTGAATGATCGCCCTTTAACATGTCTCGGGTGATCTAGAGGACCCTAGTCCTATTACTCAATCCATGCTGGTTAAAGGTCGTAGACTTCGTGACTTCCCAAAGGACGTAATTCAGCTAGATGAGCTGCAGGACCCTAGTTACGATAGTAAAGCAGCGATACTCAGCAGGTACAATTACATGAATAAATTGATCCGGGACCTATGGAAGTGTTTTTTTTTTTTTTTTTTTAAAGACCTCCGTCTACGTATTGTGATAAACCTGTTATCCTCCGGCAAATTGTGGGGTTGAGTGAGTGAAGGGGGGGGACAGTGAATGAAGGAGGATGCATGTTTTTCATAATACGTGTTGCTAGCCCCAAACGCGCGAGCAACTGTGGCTTTCAACCATCCGACACATCCCCTTTCATTAATGTGCATCACACATGTTACATACAAATAAGGTTTATGGTTTGTTTTACCCTACTGTGGAAAGACTACGGATACACCACTCCTGCCGGGGCCTCACGCAGTGGCATGTCCCAGTCCTGTCGAACTGAGCTCATGACGCTGGTGGCATTGCCCCGGAGGATAGCCATCCCTAGTCTTTGCTTGAGCCAGAGGGTTTCCCGGGGTTCTCCTGAAACTTCTCTGATTTTACGGCCTATTTCATTCACCATCTTAAGGGTGGTAGGGCCGAAGACTCCTGAAGTTTCGAATGCCAGGGGCTCGAACTGATGAATTCTGGCGATGGCTTGATATTTTTCTCGCTTTTTATTTTCTGCTATCCGGGCGGCTTCACCTGCTTCGTCTGCGTTTCTGGCGGCGTTGGTTGTGGAGAAAGTGTCAACACATGTGGCATCCCACACGAGGCACCGGCCATTCTTGTAAGAGAAAGTGGTCATCCCATCTGGCCGTTTGCCGTCTTCTCTGTGAAGTCCATGTGGTTCGAGGATTGATGCACAGTTAGCACTCTGCAGGGCCCGTTTTATGACATCATTTAGTGCAGAGTGTCTTGGCAGGCGGCCTGCGTTGTAATTACATGACAAGGCATGGTGACCTTGAGCATCCATCCTCCCATCACACTTGCAAGTGTGTGGGTGACAAACTGCCGCACCCACTCTGAGTGCGATGGCGACCCGGAGCGCTTCAGCATCCAAGGGAGTTCCAAGAGGTGGGATGGGAATGGCGTGTAACCACAAGCCACTCTCCGAACGGGCGGCTGCCTGGAGGCGTGCTTTTGCAACCTGGTCTGCATTGGTTAGGAGATTTTCTTGAGTTTTCTTCGCCGAGATGGTATCCCACGCTTTCTGCTTGCTCCTGGAGGTACCCTGAGGCTCCTCCTCTACTCCTGTACTTCCCTTCCAGGTGTTAATCGCTGCTGTTACGTCCCCTTTAAGTGTCATTCCGGGTTTAGAATAAAGGATGGACAATACGAGGTCGTTGGTCGCGATGAGGGAAGAGATAAAGGCTGGGGAGGCAATATCCGAGGCTCTCCGTATGCCCAAGCCCCCGAGGCGGACAGGAAGGGTGGCTTGTGTCCAGGCCCGTTCTTTAAATTCCACGTTGGTGATGCTGGTCACTGCTTCTCGGATTATGCTGTCTAATTCTTGGAGGCCGCCATTGTTCGTGTAAGTCATCGATGTGCGCAGGAGGTATTGGAGTTTTGGGATGGAGAAACAGTTTTTGAGCAGGGCCAGAGCTGAGTGGGCATCGATGTGTATCAGGCGACTCACGAGACGTTGAAGCTCCTCCTTTTTAACTTGAAGTGCTGGTGGGATTGCTGCCAGAGTTAGTGGGGAACCTAATAGGGTTTGCTGGTGCTCCTGAAGGATCTTTACATCTGGCAATATGTTTCGGAACAGGGCCTGAGTCTCTTCTCCTTGTTCACGTGTGTGGTTGAGGAGAACAAGTTCACATTTGGTGTCATTTATCACTAGCCCGGCCTGGCCGAGGTCAGTTATGATGTTATTTTGGTCGGTTAGAACGTTCTCTACTGACCCACCCAAGGTTGCATCGTCCAGGTACCATACATTCAGCTCTGACCTTACTTTGTTAGCTGCTGCATCCACCCCTATTGAGAAAAGAGCAGGACCACCTGGATCTCCCTGCTGTAACCCGGTCTCTGATGGGATTACCATCTCGCCAAAAATCAGGATTGAAGGTTTGGAATAAGCCTGCCAAAGTAGGGGGTACAGAGTGGGGATGTGTTCTTGATCTGCACGGAGGAAGACATCCCTGCGAATGCTGTTGAATGCGTTCCGCATGTCAATCTTTAGAAGCACTCGTTTTTCTTGGGCTTGGCTGAGGTAGGTGCGGGTTGTGTGTACAGCAGCTTCACACCCCCCTGGAGTTCCGAAACCTAGTTGAACTGGTCTTAAGTGTTGACCTAGGCCATTCGAGAGTGGTTTCAAACCCACCTTTGTGGCAAGGCGGCGGAAGGTGTTCCCTACTGCTATTGGGCGCACACCGCCATCTTTTTTTGCCAGTGCACAGAGTGATGCCCCCAAAAATAGGGGTGTGGCACAGTCGGGTACTTCCCCTCTTAAAACCATGTTGATGAATTTGGTGAGGGTTTCCAAGAGTGCCTCCCCAGCAGCTCCTGATCCCTGAGCCAAGAGGCCTTTGAGGGGGGCGGGTCGGATACCATCTGGGCCCGCGGCTGAGCCTGCTGGGAATGAAGTCACTGCGTCGACCACCTGCTCCTTCGTGACAACTAAAGGTTGGTGCATCTGGTCATTTGGGGCAGGGGGGAGGTTTAGGTCCCTAGGTGTAGGTGGGTGCTTTTCTTGTAGGGCTTCAACAACTTCGGTGCCTTGACCAGCAAAACCTTCTGAAGAGGACAACAGTCTGACGGCCCCTTTGATGTCACTATCCGCCAGCTTCGCAGCGACCCTCTTACGTAGCTGTTCAGCCTCTTCCTCTTCCTTCTCCTGGTGCTTCTGGGCCCTGTTTGGTTGCTGTTCGGGGGGTTCCACCAGTTTGTTTCCATCCATATACTGTGCTACTTGACGTTTCACTCTGGTGGCTAGTGAAACCTGAAGATGGTCTTGTATGTTGGTTCTAGGTGGTTTTCGGAGGGCCCCATAGGAGAAACCCAGGAGCCGTGCCCATGCGAGGGGTGTCTTGAGCTGTAGGGCCTGCTTTATGATGGTTGTAAGGGCCTCCGCCACTTGGATTCTGGCTCCTTTAGGTACCCGGGCAAGGACCTGGATCCGCGCTTTCCATTTGGTCACCAGTTGGGTCAAGTCGGCGACCGGTGTTGCCGGTGTTGCCCCGGTTGGCTCTGCAGTGGGCCCTGGGCATGCGAGACATTTCCAGTTTGGTTGCTCTCCTGATGTTTTCTTTGTCAGCTTAGCACAAGATAAATTAATAGATCTAAGACAGCCGGAACATTTTCGCGAATTCTTTCTTGCATTGGTTGTTCCGCACTTAAGACACTTAGTATCTGCTAGGCCATAGTCTTCCAAGATTATCCGTTCCTCTGCCTCTACCAAGCCGTCCTCCTGATCTTCCTGTGGTGCTTCCATCTCTACCATGTCTCCCTTGTTTCAGAAACCCCGGGGAATATCTCCTGGCACATATCTAGATTATTGCTGTTGTTATTAATGTATAATTGGCTGGATGCATAACAATTCACTTATCATAGTCGACCTTTCTGATGGGATATGTAAAAAACAAAAAAAACAAAAAAAAACATCACATATCATAGTCAACCTTTCTGATGGGCAATTGGCCTGCTTCTCCTAAAGCTAAGTGGTTAAATGTATAAATCCTCGGCATTGGGCACCGGTACAACTAAAAGATCTCACTGATTGAAAGGAAGCACGCCAATTATATCCTATGATTACTTACACTGGCGACGCCACCCTGATGTTGAGTATTAATGAATGCTTAGGATATTAATAATGCTGTCAACATCAAGATAGGGAGAGAGCCATAGAGTGAGCGAGAGCCAGGATCTGAGTGGGTAACCGGATCTAGGGCAGCAGTTATGGAAAAATTATTAAATTGTACAAAATGTTAAGAGAGAGAGAGAGAGAGAGAGAGCAGGGGCGGGGGCGAGGGAGAAAGAAAGCGAGCTGGAGAGGGGGCTGGCCTGGTTGGGTATGAAAGATGTTAGAGGAAAACAAATAACTAAAATGATAAAAAGCGATCTGAAGTTATAGATAACCAAAAAAATAATGGCAATGAGGCGGTTAAGTGCGGTGATTGAAAGTGGATGGAAAGATGTTAAGGATAAAAAGGAGAGAGAGAGAGAGAGAGAGCTGGAGAGGGGGCTGGCCTGGTTGGGTATGAAAGATGTTAGAGGAATACAAATAACTAAAATGATAAAAAGCGATCTGAAGTTATAGATAACCAAAAAAATAATAGCAATGAGGCGGTTAAGTGCGGTGATTGAAAGTGGATGGAAAGATGTTAAGGATAAAAAGGAGAGAGAGAGAGAGAGAGAGAGAGAGAGAGAGAGAGAGAGAGAGAGAGAGAAATGAAAATGGACCTTGTAGCAAGTATTTCCTAAATGGTTAGAGAGAGGGAAATGAAAATGGACCTTATAGCAAATACTTCATAAAGGTTAGAATTGTTTGAGAAGTTGAAGAACCGAAGGTCAGGTCCTTGGGGTAGATGGAAGATGAGGCCTATGGTGGGGAACCATAAGGGTGAAACTGCCTGCCCTATAAACGGTCACCTCACTCACCTTGTGGTCACTGCTGGAGGTTTATGGTGCCTGGGCAGGGCTGGGCTAGTGCCTGACGGCTCCTTGTCCCCTTACTGATACTGGTAATAACACTCTCAAGATTAAACTAAATATGCTTTGTGGGCGATGTTTAAACAAGAAACCAGTTCTGTTTACTATGTGCCGAAACACCGTATCATCGCCGATCTTCTGATACGTATATGGGTCACTCAGTCCCACGATACCCCTCCGAAAATCCCCTCTTTTGAGGAGCTCAACCGACCCGTGTGCTCTCACTGTGCTCTCACTCACTCGAAAAACAGTGTTGGAAAACACTCGTGGAAGTGTTGGTCTAGTGAATACTTGGCATCACTATGAGAAGCCTATAAGACTAAAAGAGGCTCATCAAGCAGTGTATGGCCAAAGGTAAATTACATCGTTCTTATACATGACGAGGGACCTCGTGTCCTTTGAAAACTTGGTAGGGTAGTCAAACTCTATCCGGGACGAGATGATCTAGTTAGAGTGGTCCAGATTAAGAAAAAAACCGGCCTGACCACTCGACCCATCGTCAAGTTGTATCCATTGGAACAGGATGTCGAAATGTTTTCGATCCCTCAGCCGGTGGTTGCTGATGATGGTGTTAGCTCTCATGACTCCACCCCTATGTCAACAGCGGTCGCTGAACCATCCGCCGGTAACGATCCCATTAGAAAACTACCTCTTCGCTGAGCCGCTGTTAGCTCTTCACAGCTTTGGAGATCTAACATCGCTGCGGGATTACTGTAGATAATGGATATATTGGTGGTAGGAATGTGTCGAGACTCGCAAGTAACTCGACAATTTAGGTTATTGGAAGTTTGAATTAGGCGCCAATATTAGACTAAATTATATATCTTTATAAAAAGATATGTACTCTTTCGTATTAAGTTTCAATTGGTATATTATCCATAATTATATCGGGTTATCATTATATTTAATCCGGTATATCTTGTAGTTAGTTAAATGTTGATGATTTTTTTTTTTTTTTTTTTTTTTTTTTTAAGAGACAATGAACGGAGGAAGGAAAAACACAGATAAAACAAAAAGGTCCATGTGCCTAAAGGCATCCTCCATTCATAAAATGTTTGTAACAACTGGATTTAAACATTTGTAGATTGTAAGTTTGTGGAAAGCAATTCGAGGGAAGTGAATTCCAAAGAGTAGTAGCTCTGGGGATAAATGAATTCTGATAAGCAGAAGTTCTGCATTGTGGAGGAGAAAGTGTAAATTCATGGGCGCCCTCAGCTGCCCTAGTTCTACGGGGAAAGATGTGGAGAGGCGGCACAATTGAAGCAAGTTCCTCGGAACAATTGCTGTGAAAATATCTGTAGAATAATGCAAGGGATGCAACGTTTCTTCGGATGGCTAATGTAGGAAGGTCCTGTGTGATTGCAGGGTTATTGATTAATCTAATAGCTTTATTTTGAATTTTGTCCAACTGCCTCAATGCAACCACTCCACTTCCACCCCACAGAGGTGAACAGTAATCCATCTGAGAGCGCACATGACTTTTATATATTACGGCCAACTGCTCGTCAGTGAAGAATTCTCGAACTCTGTACAGGAGTCCCAGTTTTTTAGAGGCATTCTTAGCAATGCTTCTAACATAATGTGTCCAGCTCAAGTTAGTAGTTAATGTTACACCGAGAATGTCAATACTAGGGGAAGTGGGAATATTTACATCATTAAAAAATATATGGGAGTCAGTGAGATTCTGTCGGTTAGAAAATTGAATGTACTTGGTTTTCTGTGCATTAAAGGAAACTAGATTCTCTTGTCCCCATTCATTAATTCTAGAAAGGTCCTGGTTCAGAGAAATTGCAGTGTTTATTTTTGAATTTATAAGATCGGGTTGGGTGAAAGAATTGGTAAATGTGAAGGAACTGTGGAGTGTTTAGTCATCTGCGTAGGAATGTATTGGATTATGAGTGGTAGATATGAGATCATTGATATGAATGAGGAACAGAGTTGGGGCCAATACTGATCCCTGGGGAACACCAGCATTTATTGAGTGAAATTGAGAATAAAGGCCATCTACCATTACACGTATTTTTCTGTTATGAAGATAAGAAGAAATTAGTGGAACTAATGATGCAAGGCCGTAGTGTGACATCTTCGACAATAAGGATTGATGCCAGACTCTATCAAATGCCTTTGATATATCCAGTGCTATTGTATGTGTTTCACCATGTTGGTCTGTAGCTTGGTTGATTTGATGCGTAAGAAGGCAAAGAATGTCTGCAGTTGATCGACATCGTCTAAAACCATATTGCCTATCACTGATTAATTTATTATTCTCCAGATGCTTAATTATGTGATTATTTAATATAATTTCAAAAACTTTGCCAAGAGTGGAAGTTATAGCTATTGGTCTGTAGTTTGATGGATCTGAAGAGGCACCTTTTTTAGGAACTGGATGGATGTTTGCTTCTTTCCAGGGTACTGGGAAGCATGAGGTATGAGTACACAGACGGAAAAATTTTGCCAATACAGGAGCGAGCACCAAGGAGCAATTCTTAAGTACTATTGGAGATGGGATGTGACGGATGGTTGAAAGCCACAGTTGCTCGCGGGTTTGGGGCTAGCAACACGTATTATGAAAAATATGTATCCTCCTTCATTCAATGTCCCCCCCCTTCACTTCACTCACTCAACCCCATAATTTTCCGGAGGATAACAGGTTTTTCACAATACGTAGACAGAGGTCTTTTTTTATTTTATGTTAAATGACGCATTGGTGAATAAGATATTAACTGCGCATGCGTCATTTTTGGGACTGGCGGTACGTCAGATTCGCTCTGACGACCTTCTCATCAACAACTCCTTCTAACCGCTCTCACTACAAACCACGTGTTCATGCTAGGTGACTCTAATTCTTAACTCCTAGTGGCCACTATAGCTTCTATCTATTCCTAATTCTATCCTTAAATCATTATCAACGATTAAAGTAAGTTAATTCTTATAAGTTTATAGGTAAATTATACTTTGTTTACTCTTGAATTCTTATACCCATCACTCTATCAACTTTCTTATCACCCACCTTCCCATTCATATCCCCAATTAGAAATATTCTTTCGCTCTTGCCAAACTTATCCAGGCACTACTCCACATTCACCCAGAACTCCTCTTTCTCTCTTACAGGTTTATCCTCTGTCGGAGCATACACACACACAACCACCCACGTTTGTATTCCTACTTTCATTCTCACCCACACAATCCTTGAACCCACAGACCCATAGTCTCTTACACTCTCCTTCCATTTGTTACTTACAAACAAACACGCACCTTCCCTCGCTACTGCCTCACTCACTCCAGCACACACACCCATTCCACATTCCCACTCTCTCACATCTGTACTCCTCCATTTGGTCTCAGTCATTCCACATTCATCCAACCTGGCATTCACTATCACTTCCAGGACCTCTCTCTCTTTTGAGGTACACAGTTGTAAGTTGTTATTTTGGGCTTGAGAGGAAGATACCAAATTTGGATTTAGGAGATCATAATGGCCAAGGCACAAATGACTTACTAAACGCCACCCCTGAATAAATAACCAGAACTATCCTTTCTTCGTCTGGCCAGAGCGCAGGAGTACAGGGATAGAGCAGTATTCTTCCATACAGAACCAATTGCCTTGGCCAATACATAAAGCGACCTATTGTATAGCAGTCAGCCTCTGTCAGAACTTTCTGCTTACCTTGTCTCTACACTGGGCTTGCCCATGCGCAACACAGGTAATTTTATGTAGAAGTGGAGGTATCCGCACTACTATATTAATTGGAATGGCCAATGCACAACACAATCTTCTTGGTAGTGGGAGAGGGAACAATTATGGCCTAGTGCTTACAGCCTATCTGTGGAGTTAGACAATGCTATAACTGTAGGGTTGTTATGTATAGTTACAGCAACCTTGATAATCCTTTCTTGTACAAGGATGTAGAATAAAAGTCCAGGGGTAAGTTTGTAGGTTTCTATTAGCCAAAGAGATACAGAGAGCTGGGGGCACTTGTTAGCTAGAGAGCCGACCGTTGTGAACTGAGGAATGCTTGTGCAACGTTGCCGGATATATTTGGTGCAACGTTGCCGCTACTAAAGAATACGGTACATTATCATGGCACATGAAACAATGGTAGTCCTGCACTCAAGTACATCTGTGTATGTTGCAATATGATTAAGGCATGTGTACATTCTGTATATATGTTATGTGTGCACTTAACCTATATCAACACCTCCCTCCCCCTTAAAGCTCGCAATGCGTTGTCGAGCTGACTCTTTTTCTAGGAGCCTTTCAGATCTACGTGGGGCCATGGGGGAAGTGAAGGACTCTCTTTCCGGGTCCGTGCAAGACACAGGGATCTCAGGGTTATGGGGGAGGGGGTCAACACCAGGGAGATTCACTGGGCGGAGGAAGCGACGGTTCCGCCAATATACTGTATAAAATACAGTATATACAATATACTGGGGAGACGAACCTCATAATCCCTGGACCTGCCGCAGCCTATAACGACCCCAACCTTGTCCCAGCGGTGAGAAGTCGGGTCTTGGATCCTCACTGTGGTGCCGACTCTCAACCTGGGCAGGGGGCGTGCGAGCTGGTCATAATTTCTCTGCACCAGCGCAGTGTGGGCGGCTGCACGGCGGTCGTAGTCCTCCGCCTTGGCTTGCCACTCTGCTGCAAAGGACTGGGGATGAGCAGGGACACAAGACCGTAGTGGGTGGACATACAGGATTTGTGTCGGGGAGCGGCCTGTGAAGTTTGGGGTGTTGCGGAGCTCCAACAGTCCATGGTCAAAGTCTTCACAGTCGATGTTGCCTGAGGGAGCCGTCTTCAGTATGAGGTGTTTGACGGACTTGACGGCAGACTCGGGATGACCGTTGGATTGTGGGTAGTGTGCGGAAGAGACCAAGTGATGGACTCCCCAACGCTCCATGAAGTCCCGGAACTCACAGCTATTAGCTGCAGAAGATCCTGATGGTGTTTGAAGCAGTAGTATCGCCTTTGCAGGGGATGACAACTGGCCAGCCTGAGATTCGGTCTGTTACGACGAGGAAGGTTTTTCCCGCCACAGCGAGGAAGACGGCTGATACAGACTCGAAAGGCCTTGTTGGGTTGTCGTCGTTGAGCATGGATTCCTACTGCTGACTAGGCTGTAAGACCTGACACGGCTCACAAGCTTGGACTGTGTTGGCGATGTCCGAGTTGATGCCAGGCCAAAAGACAGCCAGTCGCGCCCTACGCTTAGTGGCCTCCACACCTCTGTGGCTATCATGCAGGCGAGCCAAGGTGCGGCGACGGAGGGCTTCAGGAACCACAACCCTCGCTCCGTACAGGACGAGTTCACCATCTGCTGACAGGTAGTCTCGGAGTTTCCAGAATGAGAGTAGAGAGTTGTGCAGGTCGTAGCGGTTGGTGGGAACACCCGAAGTAACGCACTCACGCAGGCGGATGTATACAGGGTCCACTCTGGCTACGTCTCGGAGTTCCTGGAGAATCCGGTCCGCGTCCTGTGAAGGAGAGTTGACGTCGGTGGCAGCAGCATTGACAGTCACGAGGAACCTGAGGTGAACCGTGGCGTCGTCACATGCTAACTTATCCTCTGGCGTCGGGTGGCTGACAGGGGCTCGTGACAACGCATCAGGGATGCAGAGCAACCTGCCAGCGTGCCAGACGGCTGTGAAGAGGTAAGGTGCGACTTACTCCTTCAGGCATTGGAGGCGGGGATTTACAACCGTATCAAGGGTGTAGTTGTTGAAGATGGGGATGAGGGGGCGATGGTCCGTCATGAGGGTGAAGTGTTGCAGTCCGATGAGGTAGAACTTGCACTTGGACATAGCCCAGACCACAGTTAGCGTCTCCAGCTCAATGGTGGCATAGTGAGACTCTGTGTCGCTGAGGAACCTCGAGCCACACTGAACTAGGCGGAGACGGTTGTTGCCATGATCCTGTAGGAAGGCGTATCCAATACCGTTGAGGCGGGACGTATCAGTTTGTAGAATCACTGGTAGGGAAGGGTCGAATGGGGCTAGGACTGGTGGACTGAGCAGGGCAGCCTTGACCCGGCGGAATGCCTCATCGTGGTCAGCGGTCCACACAAACGACCTCTTCGGGCTAATCAGGGGGCGCAGGGGCTGAGCGGCAGTGGCGATGTCGGGGGTGAACTCCGCCAGCTAGTTCACCAAACCCATGAATGAGCGAAGGTCGGTGATGTTGGCTGGCGTCGGGAAGTCCTTGATTGCACCGACTTTGCCAGGGTCAGCCGAGATGCCCTCGCCTGAGAGCGTGGAACCACAGAAGTTCACACTGGTTGCGGCGACCACAAACTTGTCCTTATTGAGTGTGATCCCACTGTCGCGGCACCGTATGAGCACTTCGTGGATACGTTGAAGGTGTGTGATAAAGTCCTCGTCGTAGAGCAGCACGTCGTCGACAACTTTGGCACAATTTTGCACCCCTTGGAGGGCCCTATCACCGCGGAGGCAGAAGGCATCACCTGTTGCAGCGAAACCCATTGGACCTCTACAGTGTTGGAACCGGCCATAAGGTGTGATGAAAGTTGTGAGATGCTGGTCCTCCTCCGCAAGTTCTATCTGCCAATAGCCCTCAGGGCGTCTGCCGTTGTGAAGAATTTCGCCTGCGGGGCCACACTGCGGATCGCTTCGAAAGGCGTCGGTGAGGGGTGGGCTGGGCGGGAAACTTGGCAGTTGAGCTTGGTGAGGTCTACGGTGAGGCGAACTTCGGTGTTGGGCTTGGCGACGACGACGAGGGGGTGGCACCACTCCGAAGGCTCATCGCCGGCCGGTTTCATGATACCTTGTGCCACTAGCGAGTACAGTTGTTGCTTGACTTTGTCCCTGAAAACAAAAGGGATCTGCCACGGGGTGTGGATGGCAAAAGGCACGGCATAATCCTTGAGGTGGATCCGCATTGGGGGACACTTCATAGGCATGAGTGGAGCTGTCTTGAGATCCTCTTTGGAAACCAGCAAGTCCTTGAACTCTTGAAGAAAGAACTCCTTGGCCTGTGCAGGTGACGGGGTGGCTGTGAAGGGTAGCTCCTTACACCTGTTTATGTGTTTAACCTGTAGAATTGGCTTGTGGAATTCCGCTGAGATGATGGCCAATTCTTGACAGTGGCATTTGGACAGAAGCGGCGTCTGGACACCCTCGCGGACTTGGATTGTGGCTGAACAGGAACGTTTGCTGATGGTGAGTTGTGCACGAAACGTCCCCAAAGCAGGAGCCATTGCAGAGCCATCCGCGCTGAGCGTCGTTGTCGGAGGCGGAGGTCATAGGCTGCTGATGGGAATCCGAAGTGTGTCGAGGTGTCTTCGGTCGATCACTGTGATGTCTGGACCTGTGTCTGGGAGCATGTGGAGTTTTGTGATGGTGCCGCTGTAGGTGAGACTCACGGATGTCAGTGTGGGTGCCTGAACAGGTGATCCCACACGTCGGCGACTTGTGGTCTTCTTTGCTGTAGACTTGTTGTGGGAGGAAGCGTTGTTGTCCTGTGTGGAGTTGTCCTGACTGGCGGGCTTCTTTGAAGATCTGCAGCATTTGTCGTAGTGGCCCATATGGCTGCAGCGACGACACTGGACGTTGGTAGCAGGGCAACCAGGAGTCCTAGGCTTATGGCCACGACGGCTGCAGTTGGTGCCGGTATAGTCTTGAGCTGGGCACTTGTTCTAGTCGTGCCGGCGAGCACAATGCTGGCAGGCGGCAGCCGACGCCAAGGACTGTTGCGATGCGGAGAACTTGTAGCGTTGCTTAACTTGCTTGTACGCTGACATAGCGTTTACCTGGGACGGTGGGGCACGTATTGCTGATGTAGCGCTTCTAGTGGCCTCGTATGCACGGCAAGTGTTGACGATATCCTGTAATGAGGGGGTGGCGTCGAGGGAAAGCAACTTTTGTACAAGTTCTTCATCGTGTATGCCCATCAGGATGACCATCTTGAGTTGGGTCTCCTTGCAGGCTGGAGAGTTCCCTGGGCATACGTCAATTTCTTCGGCGATGTGGCAGAGGCGGACGTAGAAGTTGTTGAATGACTCGCCCTGTTTTTGCTTGTAGCTGAACAGGTCCCTGCGACCGAGAGCTTCATTGCAAGAATTCTTGATGTGCTCCTGTAGTGCATCTAGGAGTTCGTCTACGGTCTTGTCAGTGTCAGGGGGTATGCTTAATGTGTGCTCCAAAAGCCGCTGTGTCTCCAGGGTTAAGCACATCCGCATCTGGATCAGTTGTTTCTCCCTCGGTATTTTAGATAAGTCCATCATAATAGAGTAATCGTCCCATCGATGCCTCCATTCTCTGAAAACTTGGAAGGTGGCATCAGCACGAAGGGGCGGCGGGTTCTGGGTGATAGCCTTCTGTGGTGGTGGTGGAGCTGTAGAGGTGGAGGATGTGGGGACAAGGGGTGTTGTCCCCAGTGAGGCGGGTGAAGGAGGGGCGGCAGGTGGGGTAATTTGGGCCAGAGCCTGGACAAGGGCGGAGAGCTTGGCATCGTCCATCTGTCTCCTGTAGTCCTCCTCCATGTGTCGTCTGGTTTCCTCCTCCTGTCTTCGGTGTTCCTCTTCCCGTCTTCTGCGGTCCTCCTCCTGTCTTCTGGTGAAGTCGTCCAGTTGTCTGCATTGCTCCATATACTGTATGAACTAAAGGAGGTAGGGGGGGGGGGGGGGGCATTCCCCTATGGTGGAGTGGAGGTAAAGTGAGGGGAGGGTGGGGAGGTGGAGTGAAGCTAAGGGTGGTAGGAGGATGAGGGGGTGGAGTGAAATGAACTGACTGGTACCCCTGACCAGCATCTCCAACAGTATCTCCATCATTATCTCCACCATTGGCTCCACCTGTTTCTCCATCCCCAGTATGGTCTGTGGGCTCCCCATGAAGCTGCCTGTCTCCCTCCTTACTTTGTTGATAGTTGACACTCTGTCTTCTTGCAAGAACGATGAAAATGTGCAGTACAACTTGAACAATTTATGTAAAAGTGCAATAAATTATCTGTGCTAGTGAGTGAGTGCGGTAGGTCTGGCAACACCGTGCTGATGTGGCAGCGATGCGTGTGTGCCTGTGTGTGTGTGTGTGTGCCATGCCCACTTAAGGCAAGTTGAGGGCAGGGTTGCCAACTGGTATTTTTCAATACCAAATTACCTTAAATTTGGTATTGAAAAATCGGTTTGGTATTGAACATCTAAATTTGGTATTCTGGTATTGGGAATTTCAAATTTTTGTATTAATTAGTACAAAGTCATGTTTTATCAATTTCCTCATTTCGGTAAACAAAACTCCTACTAAAAATAAAACAGGTGACTAGGCTATATAATAGGCCTCCCATTTGCTTCACTAGTATGTGATTTCCCACGACCCGCCATTTGTATTGGACGTGAACCGATCTGGTGTGTATACAGCAGTGGTAACGTACGGTACTGCTGTCTGAGTTACTCAGTCGTAATGAAGCCCACAGCTAGTTAAGTTATTTTTGTGTAATGTGACTCATAGAATGTTTGGACATTATGAATAAGTTGCTAACTATGCTTTATCATGTTTAACCACTCTAATAAGCAATGCTGTTGTGGAAAGAATGTTTCCCATGTAAATGTTGTGTAAACAAAACTCCACAATTGCAATAACTTGAAGCAGCAAGAGTCTATACACACCACACTAATAATGCCTGAAGGGTGTTGCAAATAATTGAAAATCACAGCCACTAGGCCTACAGTATGTTGAATTTGTTCTCAAGAAATGTATCAACAAACATGGTCAAAGGATAGTGATGCTGACAATTTGAGTGCCTATATATAAAGACTGATTCTTTTCACTCAAATCATCACAGCATACAAGTAAAGTAGGCTAAGTTGCACAATCCTCTCAATTTTTTTTAATGGGAGGATCCGAAAGTCCCTTTCCACCCTGGCGCATAACCTATTTTACTGTCAGACGAAACAGAGGTAAGGGGTGTGAGGTCCTCCCCATGGCTGTTATGTCATCAGTGTAGATTATATATAGGTAATGCCATTTATTTAACATACTCTCCATGGCTGTCATGGTAAATAAATCGCATTACCTTTATATTATCTACACTGATGCTTGCATGTCTCAGATCTGTAGCCTACATATATTTACAATATTACAGTATTTAATTTCCATGGATGCTATATTACATAAAATAATTTGATTTATTCATTCATTTAATATGTATATGGCTTAGGTTTGCAATTTGGTATTGAAATGTAAAATTTGGAATTGAATGTTTATAGATTTGGTATTATTTCACTCGGAGGAGTTGGCAACCCTGGATGAGGGATGAGAGCTCAGTCTGGCTGAAGCCGTCGGAGGGGGAGGGTGTGTCGCTTCTCGCTCTTGACCAGCTATGTTCGGCGGCTATACCCCTCACAGCGAGTCGGGAATGGGCACAAATTACATGAAATATATATAATAAAGGCACTGCACTACACTCTTAAGCACTTCACTGCACAATAAGGCACTGAACTGCACAATAATAAATCCATGCTGGGAGGTTGTGCAAGATGGCTGGGTGGGTATCCGGTCTTTCTCATATCTCCTGGCTATTAATATCACACTGCGCCTTGTAGGGTTGTCATGTATAGTTACAGCAACCTTGATAATCCTTTCTTGTACAAGGATGTAGAATAAAAGTCCAGGGGTAAGTTTGTAGGTTTCTATTAGCCAAAGAGATACAGAGAGCTGGGGGCACTTGTTAACTAGAGTGCCGACCGTTGTGAACTGAGGAATGCTTGTGCAACGTTGCCGGATGTATTTGGTGCAACGTTGCCGCTACTAAAGAATACGGTACATTATCATGGCACATGAAAGAATGGTAGTCTTGCATTCAAGTACATGTGTGTATGTTGCAATATGATTAAGGCATGTGTACATTCTGTATATATGTTATGTGTGCACTTAACCTATATCAACAATAACCACCCCTTACCTGACTTCCAATGATTTTGGCTGAGGTAGTTTCAGCTTTGGTTGCATTGTCACTGGAAGTCTGTTTGCGAGTAAGAAGGGCTGGGTGGGATGTGACCTCATTAGGGTCAAGGTGAGAAGGCCCCATCCGCGAGAGCACAACCCAGGTTGGTGGCTTGTGTGATAGAAGGACCCGGGGTAGGAGCGCATTTAGGCCTTTCTTGGATGGAGGCTAAGCGCGGCTCTCTCTCTCTCTGTCTTGGTCATCGGTCTTCTCTTCTTCATGCTGTCCTTATCTTCTCGTATATTACTTCCCTCATCAGAAAATAAGCCATGGTTCTGTGGCTGGAGGTCGTATTGATGGGTGTTTGTCATATCTGCCTTATCTGGCTGCATGTTGGCTAGCTGGTGATACCATCTCATTGACCATGCATCAGGCGGCATGGTGGTGTCGAGAACGAGGGTCAGGGAGCTGTTGGCATCATAGTCTTGGATTCGGTCTTGACGCTGGTCAGGGAAATGTAGCCTCTTGTGTCTTCCATCAGGAGAGAACCAGAAGGCTCAGTTACTGAATGTCTCAGATTGTGAAATTATGAGTGAGGAAACAGAGATGTGTGTGCATATACTGATGGTTGGCTTAGGAGTGATGGCTTGTAACCTGACGTTGTCCTTTTTGTTGATGCGTGTGAACAGTAAGGTAGCAATTAATCCTCAGCGGAGAATGTCGGAGCTGAGAGAGGGTTGATATATGTTTGTTGGTGATGTGTTTTTGTTGATTTGGGGGAATTGGTTGGGGTGAAGGCTTTGATTTTTTAAGGGCTGGTTGGAGATATATTATTTGAAGATATTTTAGAGGTTGGAGGGGTGTATCTAACTGGGGGTATGGAAGTACGGCTTGATTTAGTGATTTTTTTTTTTTGGGTGGTATGGTGTTACTTGAGCTTTTCGTTTGGACTAGTATTATTATAGGCAGTGGAAGGTTGAGGTTAGGGAGGGGTGGTAGGATGTGGAATGGGTGTTGTGAGGATAGGTGGAGGTTGTGAAGTGGACGTAGGTTGCAGGTGAGGCGGGGATGTGGTAGGAAGAGAGGTAGTAGGGTATATTATGAGGTGGATATTCATTGATGATTTACTAGGTGTGGCAATATTGGGTTGACTAGATTAGTAGGTTTGAGTTGGGGGAGCAAATCTGGTTAGGATGGAGAGTTGGATGATGCGAGGAGGTGATGAGGTGGTACAAGTTGATGTAGATTATGAACCGAAGAGGGTGCTGTTCAGTTTCGAGAGCTCTGATTGAGGTTGCACTTTCTTAGGTATTCTGACTTTTCTTGTTTTGATGATTGTACAGGTAGTTTCTTTTGTAGGGGCGGCTAGTCTAAATGGAAGAGGGTGACAGGGGTGGGTGATTGTGTAGGCATGATACCAGGCGTATCGAGAGATGGTGATCTTGAGGTGAGTGTGTGGGTGGGAGGTGTAAAAGTTTCAGTCGGGAAAGGTATTCTAGGTAACAGAATCTTACAGATTTATGAACTTGTTGGGGAAGTTTGAACACCTTCTCATGGGGATCATTGCAGTTATCAGTTTGACAGGATTGATCATGAACTATTGGGTAAGAAAGATTAGCAGTACTGAGTTCATTAAGCGGTTTTAAAAATCTGACGTATCTATTTTGATAATCTTGTGACTCGCGGTGATAGTTAATTATGACCTGAAATGGATTTGGGACTTTTGTAATATGATATGGCCCAATGTAACGTGTGCCTAACTTGTTGATTATGGGCAGTTTTGCAACCATAACTTGGTCCCCTATGCCGAAAGGGTTTTCTGGTGGCGGTTCATCCTTATTCAGATCTTGGCAGAGTTGAGCGTAACGTAGTCAATTCTTCAGGAGTTGTAGGGAATCGGTCAAAGTTTTCCAGAGGGTTGGGCTAAGTGGCAGAGGGGCATAACGCATAAGTAGTGGAGCTTACCCGAAAACACATGCAGGAGTTGTTATGCCGTCATTGCGAGGGCAGGTGTTCATACCCCACTGAATATAATTTTGACTTGGACAGATCAATCATCTGAATTCTGCGAAGAGAAGAGGGGTTCTTAGTTGATTTGCTAGAGTCTTGTTGCTTCGTTCACATATGGCATTGCCGTGGGGCCAATATGCAGATGAATGGGAGATCTTGCAGCCAAAGATTTCTGATAGCTGTATCCAGACTTGTCCTGAAGTGGAGAGCTTGAGGTTGGCCAAAAACTGGGAATACATCGTTGATCAGCTTCAGCTACTGCCATTGCTGCATGTTCCTTTTCTTGGTAAGCAGTAATAAACTTGGAGTAGGTGTCTACGAACATAATGTAATTTTTGCTGGACGTAGCTGGTATAGGGCCCATTACATCTACAGAGAGTAGTTGCCAGGGCTTGATGGCTGTGATTTTTCCTGATGGTCCTGGTGTTCTGGTCCTATCTTTTCCCTGGCAACATGGGTGGCAGGCCTCCGTGATTTGTTTGTCGATAGTGGATGGATTTGTGGTCCAGTATACATCACTGATGACTTGCACCATTTTTCATTGTCCGAGGTAGATGCTGTTACCTTCGTGGATAATTTGTAATAGGTCGTGAGCTGTCAGTGGGTCGACTGCGAGGTGGCCTATTTTGGTGTAGGCTAGAGCTGATATCCGACGTGTTGTAAGTTGTCGAAAATCTTCTTGGGTATCCAGTCTGGTTTTGTTTTAGTCACCCATGCTTACAGTAATGTTTTCTGTGCCACTTCATTGGCTTGGCTGGCTGATGTTTTCTGTTACTTTGGTGCTCAGGGAAGATTAAGCTGTTTATTGGCAGTCGAGATAGGATGTCAGCGTTTGTATGTAGTTTTTTGTTGTTGCTGTTCCTCAGGCTGTCTGGCCGAGCAGCCCCAAGGTCCCGAGCAAGGCCAAGGCCACAACCGAGCATCCCCACAGAACCCTCCCTGCTTACCACTAATAATGCCCAGGTGACCGAAGCCACTCAAAGGCGGGGAGCTGAGGAGGGTGCGGAATCGCCCGGGAAACAAAAGCCCCACCCAAGGCCCTGTGCCCCTCAGCAATTATGAAGGGAAAGTTGAGGGGCAAAGGAAAAATGTGGCGCTTTGGCTCCCAATCTGCCAGGGTTGGCAGTAGGGAAGTCAATCCACGGAAAAGACTGACTGGAGATCTAGAAAATATATAAGTAAAAGGAACAGTCAGAGTAAGCTATGGGTATGGCAGAGAACGCTCAACTCTCATTCAGATAGACCAGCCCCTCACCATATATTGTATGTAGTTTGACAGGTCGGTAGAGGATATCGAAGTTGAACTCCTCTAGAGTTTCTCGCCAATGCTCAATGAGGGCGTTGGTGGTCTGGAGCATCTCAGCCACTGTAAGGATTAGTGGTCAGTGATTATGTTTACTCGGCTACCCAGGAGAGAGTTTTTTTTAATGCTTTAGAGGCCAGAAGACACCTAGGCACTCTCTTTTCGTGGCCACATAATTCTTCTGAGCGGTGTTTAGGGTGGTACTGGCACACGCTATTAGGTGTTCTCTTCCATCTTGCACTTGTGATAGGACAGCATCGATGGCGATGAGGGAGACATCAGTGTACAGCCGAAAAGGTTGAGTGTAATCCAGAAAAGCAACAGTGGGGACATCTATTAATTTGTCCTTGAGGTGCGTTGAGGTGTTCTGGAGTACATTGAAAGGCTTCTTCTTTTTCCTGAGATCAAATAAGGGCTTGACGATAGTGGCAAAATTCTTGCTAAAACGCTTAATAATCTTACTCCTTTTACGTTTTTTGGTAGTATTAGGGCAGCTATGGTAAACAATTTCTTTGGATCTGGGCCGATGCCTTCCTTGGATATGATGTGTCCTAGGAAACCCACTGATTCACAAGCTAATGTGCACTTTATAGTTTTTTTGTTTTAGGCCTGCTTTTCTGATGTTGTCAAACACAGTCTGGAGTCTTTGTAGGTGTTTGTCCTAGGTTCTGGCAAACACTATCAAGTTGGCGAGGTAGGCCAGGCAGATTTTCCCAAGTCAAACCTTTTAGTACTGACTCTGTTAAATGTGAAAAAGTGGCTGGACCATTGCAGAGCCCAAAAGGGAGGATGCTGAAATTGAATAGATTACCACCGTTAGTCATCAAAGCAGTCTTTTATTGATGTTTTTTGCATACTGGGACTTGCCAGTACCCTGTTTGTAAGGTAAGCGTGGTGAACCATTTGGACCCATACAGGGAGTCCAACGAATCATCGATCCTAGGCAGTGGGGTTGCGTCTTTTTTATGGGAGCATCATTTAGGTGCCTGTAATCCACACAAAACCTGGTCGAACCATTCTTTACAAATACAACAGGGGAGGACTAAGGACTGGTTGATGGTGTGGCTATCTCTGTGTCGATCATCTCCTGGACTTGCTTTCTTCCTCCTGTCTTTGGAGGGGATATTTTCTTCTTGATGGTTGTCTGATAGAGGGTCTTGTGGTGTGAATGGCATGATCAAAGACATGAGTTTTCCCTCTCTCGGTGGGTGAAGTGACAACAATATCTTGATATTGCAGGAGTAGAGCATAGAGTTCTTCCTTTTGTCGTGGTGGTAGATAATCTGGAATTTGAGATAGAGCAGTGGGTTTGGAGGCAATGTCAGTAGGGTCAACATTGTCAAAGGTATCCAAATCCCCGATGAAGAAGCCCTTTGGTAAGATGAGGGGTGAGTCGGTGATAATTGCACCTTGAACTGCATGGATATGTTGAGGCAAGATTGCAGGGTGAACTAAACACCGTCGTGTTAGTGGTTGCCCTAGCATTGGAACTAACATCATGGTGGTATCCTAAGGCTATACAAGCTGAACCCAGCCTTGATGACGAGGGGGTATCAGTATTATTTTCTTATTTATGGCAGATGAGATGATGGTTGGAGGTGGTAATGCAACTTCTACTTATGCGATGGAATTTCCTGAGTCTTGGCTGCCCGTTGGCTTGGTATTGCTGGTGAGCTTGCTGATTTTTCGTTGCTTATTATTTTTTTTAATTGCAGGCATCATGTTCTGCAGTCATTGTTGGCCTGGAGCTCCTCCATTAAGTCCAGGCCGAGGTACCCGTCATATTGTTTGTACTGGGAGTCAAACACTATGAAAGGGTGTGACATGATGCTGCAGGTTCAGGAATGACTACTTGGATGGTGGTATTTTTCCTTGTAGTGGTAACAAGGTGTCAGTGGCAATAATCAAGTTGGATGGTGATTCTCTGAGGTTACCAAACTTACTCCTGACTTTTCATAAAACTTGGTGAACAGACATGAACATGTCAAGAAGGAGCCTAACTATCTATCTATCTATCTATTGCCGGACGCCTTACTGCTACACCATTTATTTTTAGCTTGGTGTATACAGGAAGGGAGCATGTTGACTTATGTCCCTCCACCACAGCTGAAATGGACGGGGGCCTCCTTAAAAGTCTGGAGTGGTCTCAGGACATCCCTTGTGGTCTGTCTCACATCTTTGTGGTGTTCGGAAATGTCTTCTTCTATGTCACTCAAGTGTAGGTAGGTTTTCTTGTTCCTCGGTGGAGGCGTTGACTCCTCGATGGTGTTTTTGTTGGCTCTGCTTGAGCTGATCCGCATATCATGCTTAGCACATCTTGAACTGCACGCAGGAAACTCGAATGGGTTGAGGAGAGCCATTGAGTTTCCCAGAGTTTCGACTTATATTTGCCAGAAAGCCTTACCTTGGTGTAAGGAGGGGCCATTGTGTGTCCTCCTTCACTTTCAGGATTCCTCCAGTTAGCATTGCAATCATCTATATTTGTTATTTTATATTTCTCGGTCAACTTCTTGCACCCATCATCAGGAAATACCCAGATCCCCTATTAATTAATATATACTTATATAAGAATGAGACCAGGAATGTATATAATTCAATTAAACTTCTATCAGTGACTCAATTTAAACCCTTGCTTAAGTTTCTTTATCAATTTGTGTCGTTTTTGGTTACTGAATTGTATGTGCATTATGCTGTATGATTCTAACAACCAGAATGTTGTCATCAAATGGAAATATGGTGGCATTATACATAAAAGGCATGGTACAAAATGTTAGCATTATGCAACGGGAAAACAGTAGATAGAACGAAAATACAATAAATATAATAGATTGAGGAATAATTACATCATATAATATAGGGGGGAAATTATCATGGGAGGATATACAACGGAAAGGGGACGGTAGTTGAAAATAAGATGAAGATAACGTAATAAAGAAAAAAAAACCAATTAGAAGAAAGTCGAAGCAGACAAGAGAACGAAGACGGTATCTCACGAGCGATTTTCCTCTCTACTTAATTCATCGGCACTGGTCTGACAACCTCGAAGGCAAACCATTTAAGTCATGCTGTTCAATTGAGTTTCACATATCAGTGCAAATGATCCAAAAAATATGTCGGGAAATAATGTTGATGATCGATAATTGATGATAATAGCTCTCGTGTGTGAGCTTAAGTGGGAGATAGGAGTATGACGCACTCAGTGTGTTTCCTAGAATTATTACACGCTTGCCTTACGCTAGGCATTGTATTTTCTCCTTAGCTTATAAATATATATACTGTATATACAGTATGTGCATAGTAGGAAAGAAATATTAAAGTGAATGTATAAAATCCCATTCATAGCTAAAGTATCAGCAAATGTGTATGTGAGGATACAAAGTTCAATAAGGTACTATATACACATACTGTTTATGGATATCTGACACAGGAGCTGTCTGGCAACTCTTCTCCGCTCCCTGTTATCTTTGAGAGAGTAGAGCGAAGTTCCTCGTCGGTGAAGAAGAAGAAGAAAAGAGGTAAGGTGCACCTACTAGTGTTACCAATTGAAATACTCTACCTCTAATTCTAAATGTATTATTATCTAGCTGTAATTATTTGCATTTGCTGACATGAAATCTAGCTATACTCCAGAAATGTATGTTTTTGTTTTTTTTCAAAGCGATATTCCAGAAAGGGTACCATATTTAGAGATACTTGGCATTTTCTTCAATCGAATAACATTCTAGCGATTTCTGAGGACTAATCTAGCGGTAGTTTGGGAACTACAGTATATTTGGTAACCCTGGTGCACTATTGGCCATTCAGTGTGATACTAGCAGAGGACAACGACGCTCCATAATATCGTAAGTCATTGCTCTTCCTATCGTATCTGTATCGGCGACGTCTTTCTAATTTGACGTCAGCTACATTTAGACGATTTTATAAAGCTAAGAAAGGATATACGGAAGCTAAAATTACGAATTAAAATAGTTTGCAGCCTGTTAATGGGTAGACGTATTTCCTAGGCTGTGCAAAATCGTCTAATATTTGCCAGAATATAGTATATAGGACGTCACTGTACTGAATGGGTTAAATTGTATGTGATCAAAAAGAGTTTTTGTAAGTTGCATAACACAATATATTTCGGTTATTGAGGTTTATCGATACTTCATCCCTCGCAACAATCCAACCTATAAGTGTACCCTCTGACAAATATAGACATCAATTGCTTTGCAAACGTTCGGCCTTTCCTACAATTGTTTTTATACTCGTATGATTCCTCTATATAGTTTTCTACAATTTTGTCCAAACCCTTGTTAGACCTCCATTGCCAGCTCTCCACCTCACTTACTGTACCGTTAACATCTGCGCATCGTTATTAGCATTTTGTCTTTATACTGTGTCCATCCACGTCAGTACCACCTCGAGGTACATTCAATGTTTATACAAATATTAATACTTTACGGATGTATTTGTGTTACACTAATGAAAGCGTGCTGTTGGGTGGTTTGGCAAGTACTTGTGTGCAATATATCCAATTTGCATTTGAATACCTACAGTGTATATATATATATATATACATTATGGGTTTTGCGAATGAACAATGCCATGTGTTGAGAAACTTTTACTTGATAAGCACTGTTATTGCTTGAATACTACCCTGTGTATATAAATACTATCTTAGTATTTGTTGATTGCCGCAATGGAAGTGCCTCCCGGAAACAAGGCCGTGTTTTTGTTTTGTTTTTTTTCATTTCGTGAAATGTGTCCGAATTTGTTACATTTACACTTACATTTTTTGTTCTATGTGATTGAGGGAGGCAAAAGGCAGAATTGCCTATAGCGAGTGCCTCCCCCATAGTTGAAAGAGTGACAGGGCCAAAATCAAGGGACGATCGAGCCAAAATGCCTGGACACACAGAGTTTGAAGCAATTTAAGTCATAGGAAGAGGGAAAGACTGATTCTGGGAGAGAGTTCCAGAGCTCAGCTGTTGAGTAGAAGAAATTTTGAGAGTAACGTTTCACTCTTGGGTTAGAGAGTTGCACAGAGTAGGGGTGGGATTGAGTTGCAAGACGGGTACCACGTGCCCTACGTAAAGGAGGTGGTATGCACTGGGAAAGATCTGAGGAACACTGATTATTATAATAGCGATAGAATAGCGAGAGAGATGCAACATTGCGGCGGAGAGAGAGAGATTGCAGAGAGTTGGTGAGTGGACGGGAGTTAATGATACGAAAGGCCTTCCTTTCAACTTTGTCTAGTAGAGCGGTGTGAGAGGAACCTCCCCACACATGTGAACAATACTCAATAAAAGGACGCACTATGTCCCTGTACAGAGCAAGAAGCTGTGCTGGGGAAAAGAACCCCCTAAGGCGGTTGAGCATACCCAGCTTCTGGGAGGCTGCCTTAGCAAGACACATGCAGGTCAGTGATTTAGTTTAGGCTACAGTATCAGGCAAGAAGGTTAGATTACCATATATGTTTGCATTACTGGTACTGGTCCATAGACTGTTGAGTGTTGATCACTGAGCCTTGTGTAACCTATTCTACAGTACAGTAATGAGAGCAGAAGAAAAAGAGACACCAAGAATATTGAGAGAAGATGAAGGGTTGATTTTTGTATTGTTGAAAAATAAGGGATAGTCCGCTGGGAGATCCTGACGGGTAGATAGATGGATAAATTGGGTTTTGGAAGCATTAAAGGTAACAAGGTTTTCTCTGCCCCAATTGGAGATAATATTTAGATCAGAATTTAAGAGCTCTATGGCTTCATTACGTTTGTCGTTAAGGGATTGCTGGCTGGGGCGTTCTGAAAAACTAATGGAGTAGTGCAAGGTTGAGTCGTCTGCGTATGAATGGATGGGAATTAACCCTTTCACGCACATATGACGCAGAGAATGCCAGATTAGCAATAAGAAATAGAGTTCTCTCACTCTTATAATTACCTCTCCAAAATTAGTTTTCTGCCCACAGCTAACTCAAAGACAACTGCAGAGGTTGAAGTAACTAAACTAAAGGTTTATAAATACCCCTGATGGTAACAAAGGCTTTAAAGTATCCCTAATAGGCACAATATCGCGCCATATGTCGGAGAGGGTTAAGGTACAGTTAAGGAGATCATTTATAAAAATTAGAAAGAGAATATATATATATATATATATATACTGTATATATAAGATGCCAACCCTGAATATTGTTGTAAAAGGCGAGCATATCTTAGTTGAACCGGTATAGAAGGTTCTTTTTATTGACTGGGAGAAGAGGTGATGACAGAATACACAGGCTAAGGTATTTAAAGTTATTATTTATAGATATATGAGTGAAGACAAAATAATATGTGTGTGCAAAGCTGCCTGTAACAAGAGTCGCCCCCAAATTAGAAAGAGTGACAGAGCCAATTTAAGGGCGGTTGGTGGTCTTTAAACAAAAAATGTTTTGGTGTATTGAAAACAAGTGTGTTGGAAAGAAGTGTGTTTTGCTATTTTAATGTAGTGAAATTAATAGGAGGAGGAGGTGTTTGTGAGAGGTAAGTGGATTACTCTCTGTGTAGGTGAAACACAAACAAACAGTGAGGAAGGCCAGACAAATGAAACAGGGGTTCCAATAACTCTTTATCACATGCCTGAGAGGCGTCCCCTGGGTATTGCCCTGCTCGATTGGTGTCTACATTCTCCCCAATCAATTAACATTCACAATTCACTGATGGCAGTAGGAGGCACTTTTGGGTGCTTAATAGACTATAAATATACAAATCAATAATAAATAATCGGCAACAAAAACAGTGGATAACATGGATTATGAATAAAACCCGAATTTAGTATTTATAATGTTTTACCCCGAGATTGCAAGTGACGGAGTTTTAGTTAATTACTCGGTAGGGGGTGTCGTAGCTACAATTAGTAATGTCGAATGGGCGTTGTAGGAGGCAAATGTTAGTAATTTAATTTAAGCTTTTATTACAAGAACGGAGTTGTCCACTATAACGAAGTTAAGTTGGTGATAGCAAAGTTTAAGGATAGGTGTGATGTGTTCACATATATATTTTCTGCTCAGGGTCTATCAAGGGACTCTGAAATACAGAGGCAATGTATCTAATGCGTTCGTCCAGAGGGGGTCCGGCTGGCGCCGAGTGTAGGGTTCTTCAGTGTTGCTCCGTCTTTGGGTTGCTTCGATGACTGGAAATGGTGAGGGGGGGGGGGGTCGATATACTCCAACTAAAAGTTGGTAGAACTACTCATACCGTTGCTGAGAATCTCAAGCTTAACCCAAATGAGCTACTCATGACGGTGTTAGGATAGCTTTAACCCGATGGGTGGAGATATTCTCACCATTGGCCGAGGTACACAGGTCTAATTGAATGAGATACTCAAGACAGGGATTAGATAACTAAAACCACTGGTTGGATGGAGCTGCTCACATCAATGTCGGAATAGCCAGACTTACCCCCATTGAGCTACCCAAGACAAAGTTCAGGGTACCTCATAACCAGAGGGTTGGAGATGCTCACACCCTTGGCCGAGATACTCAGGCCTACCTGAATGAGATACTCAAGACAGGGGCTAGATAACTGTAACCAAATGTTGGATGGAGCTGCTCCCATCCGTGTCAGAATAACTAGACTTAACCCCAATCATCCCAATCAGGCTAAAATGTCCCGCTCCTTCTCCCTGGGTAAGTGGCGGTTGTGTCTATAATACCTTGGAGTCAGTGGAAGCGACGAGATGAAAGGGAGCACGGCAGGTGGGCCAGTCTTCTGATTATTTTGTAATGCTGTGTGTGTGTGTGTGTGTTGGGGGGGGGGGGGGGGGGGGGTCAAGGTCACAGATGATGGTACAGGTGAACTTGTCCATAGAGGTTGACATTTTTGGGACGGACCGCTTTATTGTGACAACTCTCTTGATTTGGCTGCCCAGATTTGACACAATAATATATATACAGTATATATATATATATATATATATATATATATATATATATATATATATATATATATATACTGTATATATATATGCAATATATATATACTGTATATATATATACAATATATATCTATATATATATATATATATATATATATATATATATATATATATATATATATATATATATATATATATATATATATATATATATATATATATCTATATATATATATATATATATATATATATATATATATATATATATATATATATATATATATATATATATATATATGTATATATATATATATATATTATATATATATATATATATATGTTATATATATATATATATATATTATATATATATATATATATATATATATATATATATATATATATATATATATATATATATATATATATATATATATATATATATATATATATATATATATATATATATATATATATACTGTATATATATACAATATATATATATATATATATATATATATATATATATGGTATATATATATATATATATATATATATATATATATATATATATATATATATATATATTTATACTGTATATATATATATATATATATATATATATATATATATATATATATATATATATATATATATATATATATATATATATATATTATATATATATATATATATATATATATATATATATATATATATATATATATATATATATATATATATATATATATATATATATATATATATATATATATATATATATATATATATATATATATATATATATATATATATACTGTATATATATATAATAAAACAAGGTATTCTAGCAAAAAAACAAAATTATACAAAAGGTCCAAATCTCAACCATTAAAAATATATTAAAGGCTTAATGTAGTGTCCTCCCCCGCATCACTGTAATGGACCTTTCCATGACATATAGTTTCCAACTGGTCCAACTTGAGCTAATATGTCTATAATAATTTTGTATGTATTTATGTATATACGCTGGCACTTACCCCATAGCTGGAGGTGGCCGACTCGAGACAAGAGCCCAAACAGAAACAACATTTAATTTCCAATTCTTTGGGTCCGGGACCACTATCGCGTTCGCTCGCCCAATTCTCTGTCTCGTCCAGTAGGTGAATTTTACAAGCGGAGAAGGATTCCCAGCCACCCACACCCAAAGTATGAATATTTTTGTAACTTACAAAATGATAATATCTTTAAAATAACATAATGAAATAATAGCAGAATGATTGAGGTGTGGTAGGCACTAGGAGCGTTAAGCCAGCCTTATGGGGAAATATTTAAGAAAATTTCCTTTTCAACATGCAATATTTTTGTACTGTTTGAGATTTGGAATAATTCTTACAGATAATTTTAGGCTTATTATACAATGTTTTATCGTTTCCCAAAGTTATGCCCTTTCCACCTGGGAAATCGTGTATATAACATAAATACATTTGAGTTCTATGAATGAATGTTTCTACCCTCACCCAGAATCAAGCCGCAGACAGTCAGGACGAGAGTCCGTCTTGGTGGTGTAATAGTTAAGGTGTCTAAAAAACTGTGTGTGATAATGATAATCCAGGTTCGAATCCCGGTGGATCACATATACAGTATGCTTTCATTAATTTCATTGGAGGTGTTTGATGTTGTGGTGAAATAAATAAAATATAGATTAACCCACTCCACCACAATGTGACACCGTGGTGGGGTGCATAAACTCTCGACCTGACTGATCTCTCTCTCTCTCTCTCTCTCTCTCTCTCTCTCTCTCTCTCTCTCTCTCTCTCTCTCTCTCTCTCTCTCTCTCTCTCTCTCTCTCTCTCTCTCTCTCTCTCTCTCTCTCTCTCTCTCTCTTTATATATATATATATATATATATATATATATATATAATATATATTATATATATATATACAGTATATATATATATATATATATATATACATATATATATATATATATATATATATATATATATATATATATATCTATATATATATATATATATATATATATATACAGTATATATATATATATAGATAAATATATTACGCAGTATATATGGATGAAAACCAAAGCCAGAAAACAACGTTTTCTTTATTTGTGACTTTTCGATCTCAAATTTGGATGATCATCAGACCTATGAAAGATGCAAATTATCTAAGACTTGGCTTTAAATTAACAGTCAAAAGTGCTTTAGTACACATCTCTCTACCATTTTATGGTAATCGATCTCTGAAAAAATATAATTAAAAATCTACTGCAAAATGTCTTTCCTCAAATCTTCCTAAGAGTTGTGTTCAAGACTGACTTCTCAATATCTCACATGTTTCGTTTTAAAGACCGAGTCCCTGTATTTGTGTTTTGTTTTTTTAAGTTCTCTATTGTATACCTGTACAAGTGAGATAGCTGTAATGTTTCATGTGTGAGCCAATTAAAACGGCAATTACAAACGAGGATTTCCGAACACATGGGAACGTCATACCGTACGAATAAACATATATATATATATATATGTTTCTAATCTCTCAGTTGGGTTCGAACCGCCGACCGTCAGGACGATAGCCGACGTTTTAATCACCTACACCACGGCAGTCTGCCGTGGTGTAGTTGATTAAAGCGTCGGCTATCGTCCTGACGGTCGGCGGTTCGAACCCCACTGAGAGATTAGAAAAATTTAGTGGCTCACGTGTATTTGTGATATATACTCAATATATATATATACAGTATATATATATATATATATAATGATATAAATACATAAATTATATATACAGTATATATATACTGTATATAATTATATAAATATATATATATATATATATATATATATATATATATATATATATATATATATATATATATATATATATAATGTGTGTGACAAGGTTTCGGACTCTCCGCGTCCATCATCAGGTCTAAAATAAACATAAATTAAGACAATATTTACAAGCATATAGGCAAAAATAACATTGTGGGCAAAATTCCGAATTCACAGGGATTCTCAGACAAAAGAGGGGCACAGGTACTGGTAGTAATCTATCTATCTATCTATCTATATGCTCAGGCCCAATCCCCATTTTGGGGGTAGCCGACTCAAGACTGTAATAATGTAAAGAAATACAATATTTATAGGAGCTAGTATAGTGATATCTAAATATACAAAAATTCACCTAAGTAACACAGAGTAAGAATAGTACGGTCAAGGGGGACAGGACTAGTAATGAAACGCAATAATAGTACGGTCAAGGGGGACAGGACTAGTAATGAAACGCAATAATAGTACGGTCAAGGGGGACAGGACTAGTAATGAAACGCAATAATAGTACGGTCAAGGGGGACAGGACTAGTAATGAAACGCAATAATAGTACAGTCAAGGGGAACAGGACTAGTAATGAAACGCAATAATAGTACGGTCAAGGGGGACAGGACTAGTAATGAAACGCAATAAGATATCACACAATTCACCTAAGTAACACAGAGTAAGAATAGTACGGTCAAGGGGGACAGGACTAGTAATGAAACGCAATAATAGTACGGTCAAGAGGGACAGGACTAGTAATGAAACGCAATAATAGTACGGTCAAGGGGGACAGGACTAGTAATGAAACGCAATAATAGTACGGTCAAGGGGGACAGGACTAGTAATGAAATGCAATAAGATATCACACAATTCACCTAAATAACACAGAGTAAGAATAGTACGGTCAAGGGGGACAGGACTAGTAATGAAACGCAATAATAGTACGGTCAAGGGGGACAGGACTAGTAATGAAACGCAATAATAGTACGGTCAAGGGGGACAGGACTAGTAATGAAACGCAATAAGATATCACACAATTCACCTAAGTAACACAGAGTAAGAATAGTACGGTCAAGGGGGACAGGACTAGTAATGAAACGCAATAAGATATCACACAATTCACCTAAGTAACACAGAGTAAGAATAGTACGGTCAAGGGGGACAGGACTAGTAATGAAACGCAATAAGATATCACACAATTCTAAAGGAGTTAAAACTATGATTTCAATTTAAACACAAGTTGACCATGGTTACTGCCATAACATTAAAGTAATAACTACATCATAGTAAGAACATCTTAAAAACAAAGCAGGGGGACAGCGGTTTCATTACCACCTATACGAGGACGTATCACTGCGTGATAAATGCTTTTTAATATGAATAGGTCTGCATCGCTAACGCTACTGTCTAAGACTTTAGTTAGTTAAAATAGGACTTCAGAGGCTATCAACCCTATTGGATTATTTAGCCAGCACACATAAAATCATGAATAACGTCAGGACTGGAGCCTCTTTTCGAGAACTCCAGTCCCTTGACTAAGACTGAAAATGTATCCTTATTTATAGGGTGGTCATGATTGAAAGCATGGTCCCGAATTGCGAGGCTTTGCTAATGGAAAACCATATCTCACTGATACGCCTAAATGCTCCGAAATCCTGGTTCTTAAATCTCTCTTTGTCTTACCGATAGGTGACGCCTTACAGCTATCACACGCGTATTCATAAATGGCAGAAGGTAAGGTATATGGATTAATACAGAATCAAGATTTTCTTTTAGCAGAATTCCATATACCAGGATATAGTTTGTTTAAATACGACCGAACAAGTAGGAGGGGCGGCGGAATAGCAGTGTTTGTCAAGAGTTCATTAAAATGCTGTACTGAGTCAGGCTGACTAAATAATGATAACGAAAGTGTTTGGGTAGAGGTTAGCGAAGGTAGTGATACCATAATTATTGGAGTTATTTATAGACCCCCAAATATGAGTAGAAACGAAGGTACAACTTTATGGCTGGAAGTGAAAATAGCATCAAGGTTTAGCAATGTGTGCATTATGGGGGATTTTAATTTTCCGAATATTGATTGGCAGCATCAAATCGGCGACACAAATTCAGAAGAGTTTATTGAGGCGGTACAAGATAGTGTTTCTATTTCAATCCTCGATTTAGTTCTCAGTAATAATGAACATATGATAAATAATGTTGAGATCGGGGACCTACTAGGAAATAGCGATCATAAATCAATTTATTTTAATATACAATGGACAGGAAAAGCTAATGAGAATGTGACACTTATCCCAGATTTCAGAAAAAGACGATTATGGTGGATCAAGAAGAGCCTTAAGGGTCGACCCTATGGTTAAACTATTAAGTGGACCCAGGTGCGCTAATGAATGTACTCTCTCTCAGATACCCGTCTTAACTCAGGATAAATTGAAAGCTAAATATGAACATTTGATTTCGTCACTTCAAAATGCGCAGAATAAATATATCCCCAAAAGAAGATATAGATCGACAGAGAACCAACCAAAATGGATTAATATTAAATTAACATAATTATCTTCTAGGAAAATAAAAAGGAATATATAGAAAAATTAAGAAAGCGAAAATCACCTACTTATTTACTATCAGACTCTATTAAGACAGGTGAAAAAGGAAATTAGGAAAGCAAAAAGAAATTATGAAATCAAAATAGCCAATGACTCAAAAAATAACCCTAACGCTTTTTACCAGCTATATAAATCTAAAGTTAGAGATGTAATAGGCCCCCTTAAAACTTCAACAAGGGAAATGACAGAAAGTGATTTAGAATTGTGCAGTACATTAAATAGTCAATTTCTTTCCGTTTTCACTAATGAAAATTTGGCACAGATTCCAGAAGTCTGTAAGGTATATAGCGATAGTATAGAATCAGAAACTTTCCAAACGGACTCCCACAAGGATCCGTCCTATCGCCCGCACTTTTCAATCTGTACATGCACGATAAAACTACACCCAATACGCCCCAAATAAACTTAGCCTCCTATGCAGATGGCATAACACTCACATGCACACACCATGACCCAAAAAGAGCAACAGATCTCCTTCAACCCTATCTCCACACACTACATGGCTGGTGCACTACAAACAGACTTAATCTAGCCCCAGCCAAATCCACCGCAACCCTGCTCACAAGCTGGACAGGAGAACACGAATACATCCCCCAACTCACCATAAGCAACACACCCCTAACACATACACACACACCCAAAATCCTAGGAGTAACATATGATACTCATATGACATTCAAACAGCACACCACAAACATTAAAAAGAAACCGACACCCAGACTTAACGCCCTCAGGTCACTTGCTCACACAAAATTTGGACACAACAAAGAAACCACCACCACAGTATATAAACAATACATAAGATCAGTGATGGAATACGCAAGCCCAGCATGGGCTTATAACCTAGCTGAAACACATCATAAGACCTTACAGACTATTCAAAACAAAGCCCTAAAGATCATTACAGGCTGCACAGCTACTGCACCTACATCAAGAAACCCAAATCCTCAAAGTCAAAGACCATATGGACATGAGAGGCACTCAATTCTTGGCAGCAGCCTCCACGAACCAGGACCACCCACTAAATTACATGGCAACACACCCACAGACACCAAGAAATATCAAAACAACACCCAGCACACGGTATCACACACAATTACTGTCCTCTCTCCCTCCCTGCCCACCCCGAACCAACTTCCAGAAGCACAGCCATACTCATATCTCTCGCCGATCCATCCACTCACTCACAGACAACATGCAGCTGCAAGCACGACCTCCTGAAATCCATCCTTCCGAATCCTCCCTTCCTCGCGAGGACAGAGTCCACCTGGCCAGGCTAATAATAATAATAATAATAATAATAATAATAATAATATTTATTCAGTTAGCATTTTACAGAGTTGGTACCATATAATATGTTACAAATATGACATGTACCAGCCTTGCATAATTCCAACTAAGGATAGCCCAATAAGGCCGTTAGGCGTATTTTCATTGGGGTCCTTGTGGGATTAGGTTAGCTGGGGAAAAGGGGAGGATAAGAGAAATACTGTAGATACTTTAGAGAAAGTATTTCTAGGGGGTTATTTTAAGATACCTTACATCCTATAGTATATATCAGTAATCCGTAATCAGTAATCATTTCAGTTTGTTTTGTCTATTTCTTATGTCGTATTTAGTAGTAGTCATAAGCTTGGTGCTCCCTTCTCGCAGCTGTCCGGTTCAGGTGCTCCTTCAGGCTACGTCTGAAGAAATACAGTGTTCTCTTTTCACGGACTGACTGGGGTAGGTCGTTCCAGTCTTTGATGGCAGTGAAGAAGAATGTTTGCTTACTCTGTCCTTGGATTCTCGGGACCGTAAAATTAAACATCCTGTTTCTTGTATTATGTCCACTCCTCTCATTTGCTTTAACAAAATCACTCTTTAGATACTCTGGAGCTCTGTCATAGAATATCTTGAAGGCATTAGTGAGCCTGATTTGTTTGGCCCTGTCAGAGACATTGAGCATACCTAGTGACTGAAGTTGTTCCTGGCCAACATGCGATCTGGGTCCTAGGTTCAGCATGAACCTAACCATTTTATTTTGAGTGACCTGAAGTTTGTGCTGTGCTAATTTAGATGATGCAGAGTACCAGGATGACACAGAATAGTAAAAATGACATTGAACAAGCGCTTGGCAAAGGGTCTTTTTGGTCGCGCTGGCAAGCATCCCACCTGTCTGTACAGGTATTTTATACGTGCTCTACACTTATTCAGGATGGATTCCAAAATTGTTTCACCTGACAAATTCGAGTCCAGTTTTAGTCCGAGATATATAACTTGTGACACTGTTGTTATAGGAATATCATTACAGTTGACCGAGAAGCCCACAATGTCTTTCAGTTTGCGTTTTGTTCCACATAAGATGGCTTCCGTCTCGCCCAGGTGAAGAGATAGTCTGTTGTCCACTAGCCAATCACTACATGATTCTAGTTCTTTGGAAAGTGAAGCGGCAATACTTATTGGGTCTTTTCCTGAAACCAGAAGCACGCTGTCGTCAGCATACAGTAATAATTTACACGAGACACTCAGTTCCATGTCGTTCACATAACAGAGAAAGAGTAAGGAACCAAGGATGCTTCCCTGCGGGACCCCACAGTTAATTGGCATAGGATCAGATAATTATATTATCATCAATTTTGACTCTTTGTGTTCTACCACTAAGATAAGATTTAAACCAGTTCACTGACCCAATGCCCATTGCTTGTAGTTTATTACAGAGGATATCATGGTCTATTGTATCAAACGCTTTTTGTAGATCAAGAAGAACCATACCAGTGTAGTTACCTTTAGACATTTCTTTACGAATGTGATCTGTTAAGTGGATGAGACAGGAGTCTGTCGAGTACATGCATCTGAAACCTGATTGAAACTTATAGAATAGATAATTTTCTTTGAGGTAGTGTTCAATTTGTGTGTATACCGCTCTTTCAAGGATTTTAGATACAAAACATATGCTAACTGGTCTGTAGTTGCCAACATCTAGTGTATTTCCTTTCTTGAATAGAGGGGTTATAATACCTTCCTTCAGTTCGGCAGGTACAGTGTTGGTGTTAATTAACAGGTTGATGATGTGGGTTAGGGGACCTGCTATACCAATGGCTCCATCTAGTAGAAATTTGGCAGGAATTTTGTCTGGTCCTGTGCTTTTATGTACATTTAGGTTAGAGAGCTCGTCAAGAGTGTATTTTGGTGTAACATTTTGCAATCCAAAGGTGTTCGGGTGTATGCCTTTATCCCTGTAGAAATTTCGAAAGGTGGCCGTTGTTGTCGTGTATTTATTGAGAGGTTGCGGTAGGTTCTGCGCAAGTGTGTTTGCTATGGAGGTGAAGGAGTTGAAGTAGGTTGAAATTTGTCATTTATCGTGGCAAACCTGATCATTAATGTTGAGAGCAATATTAGTATTAGACGAATCCCTTGCCTTGCTGCTGTAGCCTGTTGTTTATAAGTGCCTCCATAGTTTCTTTGGGTTATTCTGATATTCCTCTGCCTTACTGTGGAAATAATTAGATTTCGCTGATTTGATTTTCCTACTTAATTTATTCCTGGCCCTGTTGAACTCATGTTTCAGACCTTGATCCTGTCTATGTTTCACTAGCCTTTTTAACAGATTGTCTCTGTGTTCCAGATGGTGTAGTATGTCATTGTTGATCCATGGGTCTGACCTTGCTTTAATTCGTATGTCTTTCAGAGGAGCTATTTCGTCTAGGATGTTTGTGATGATGGTTCTGAAGCCAACCCCTGCGTCATTAACGTTTGTACTTCCAAACACTGGAGACCACTCTGTATGCCATAAAATGTCCAGAAATGTTTCTTTGTTGTAGTTTCTGAGTGACCTTGTTTTGATGACCTTGTGATTCTCTAGGGTAATTGTTGTGGTTTTCCGTGTGCAATATGTGACGAAGTGATCACTTATCCCAGTCTGTATAACCCCTGATTGGGATATTTTGTCCTCTCTGTTACAATTTATGTGGTCTAATTTTGTGGCAGTGTTCTCAGAGATACGTGTGGGGGTTGTGATGAGTTGTTTGTGATTGTGCATTGTCAGTATGTGCCTATATTCTCGTACAAGCCTATTATTTCGTTGTTTGTAACACAGGTTAAATTCCCCTAGTATAATGGATTCATTCCGGGGGTCTAGTGATGACAAAGTTCGTTCAAATTTGGTCAAGAATTGTGTGTCGTCTGGTGGCCTATAGCACACCCCAATTGTGATGGGGTTTGTCCTAGGCAGGTGTAAGTCGATCCACAGAGCTTCGTGATTTTCTACATGGAGGTCAGTCCTAGTTATGTGTGTGAGGTTGTTTTTTACATACAGACATACTCCTCCCCCTTGCCTATTGCGATCATTCCGAACCATGTTGAAACCTTGAATGTTTATTTCACCATCGTTTATACTTGAGATGCGGACACCATCCAGCTCTCCTGAGCTATCAGAAGAGACTGGATGATTCCGTCGTCGACACCTGCCCGGGATGTAACACAGCACCCCATACCATTAAACACATCATAGAAGACTGCATTTCACACAACCACATACGCCAACACCACAATCTACACTCAATGAGAGCTCTGTGGGAAAGCCCGATCGTGGCCATGGCCTTCTTCGGGGACTCGGGGCTGTTCGGCCAGGCAGCTTAGGGAACAACAACAACAACAAGTCATTAAAAACAGGCTTAATTCCAGAAGCTTGGAAGCTTGCAAATTTAGTTCCGATCTGCAAAAAAGGTGATAAATCAATAGCATCCATTTACCGTCCCATTAGTCTTACATCAATAATAGGAAAGTTGCCAGAGTCAATTATTTCTAGGAAAATTAGAAACCACTTAGAAAATTGAAGTTCATCAATCCTTCTCAGCATGGATTCACTCATGGACGTTCTTGCCTTACTAATTTGCTTAGCTTTTTCTCAGAGGTATATGAAGCAGTAGATAATGACAAGTCATATGATATAATATATTTAGATTTCAGTAAAGCTTTCGACAGAGTCCCTCATGAGAGATTGATGAGAAAAGTTGAGGCGCATGGAATAGGTGGGTCGTTGTTGGGATGGATTAGGTCATGGCTAATTGGTATGAAGCGGAGAGTCAGCATAAATGGTACTAAGTCAGAATGGGGAGCAGTCAAAAGTGGTGTCCCCCAGGAATCTGTATTGGGTCCTCTGTTGTTTGTTATATACATAAATGACTTTGATTTATGTATAACTAGTAGGATAAGTAAATTCGCAGACGATACCAAAATGGGGAGACCAATAGATTCAGGTAACGACATAGAGTGCCTCCAAAGGGACCTAGATACCTTACACGAATGGTCAGTAAATTGGCAGATGAATTTTAACATTGACAAATGCAAGGTATTAAAGATAGAGAAGACGAATACTAATGCAAAATATAAACTAGCTAATACAGAATTAGAAAACTCAGACTGCGAGAAAGATTTGGGTGTGTTTTTTAGCAATGATTTGAAGCCTAGAAAACAGTGTATAAACGTCCGTAACAAGTCAAACATGATTCTCGGGTTCATCTCAAGGATTGTGAGTAACAGAACTGCCGATGTTATCTTAAAACTTTACTTGTCATTAGTGAGACCTCATATGGATTATGCTGTCCAATTGTGGTGTCCTTATTACAGAATGGACATAGTTTCGTTGGAGAGAGTACAGCGAAGAATGACAAAAATTATTCAAAATATTAGAAATCTACCATATGAATAAAGGTTGAACAAATTTGGCTTACATTCGTTAGAAAGACGCAGAGTTAGAGGGGATATGATAGAAGTGTTCAAGTGGGTTAGTGGGATGAATAAAGGGGACATGAAAAATGTAATGAAGCTCAGTGATAGCGAAAGAACTCGAACAAATGGTTTCAAATTAGATACATTTCGTTTCAGAAAAGATATAGGCAAATATTGGTTTGGTAACAGAGTTGTAGACATGTGATATGGTAGGATCGAGAATGATAGGGAGCTTTAAGATAAAATTAGATAAGCATATGGACGAGATGGGTTGGGTATGAGGGGGGATCTGCCGGGTGTGGGCCAATCGGCGTTCTGCAGACCCCCGTAATCTTGTGTTGATCTCTGACCGTTTTGGTGAGGTCAGTCCTCAGGGCATGATGGGTTGGGTCTATAATTAGGCATTGTAATTGGGGTTGGGTGCGACAGGGATCTGCCTTGTGTGGGCCGATCGGCTTTCTGTAGACTCCCATTTACTTATGTTCTTTTGTTCTTTTATATATACAGTATATATATATATATATATATATATATATATATATATAATATATATATATATATATATTTATTTATTTTGCATAAGTATATTTACTTATTTTTCTCTTGATATTTATATCTATTGTTTCTACATTATTCACTCTCAAAGATGTTCCCTCCTTATTCTAACGCCCTCCTAATGTCGTGGAAGTTTCCCTAACTATGGGAACACTGCAGAGCCAGGCACATAGATATCAAGGAGTATCTAATAAGGAGAAACAACTGAGGTCTTTTGGTTGTATGCCCCACGACAGTGGTGTTACCAATTCCCTAGGACGTGCGCGGAACTGACCTTGTGACGCTACACTTTCACCTATGTTCATCTATCCTCCTTGAGTGTGCTTGCTTAGAAGGGTTGATAGCCTCTGAAATCCTACTTTAACTAACTAATATTGTTAAGTAGTGTTCAGTAGAGTAATAACAGAGTACCTCCTAACCTGCCATCTTCGCCCTTCCCTTGGCACTCATTAGTCCTCAACGCCACTACTACAGTATGTGTTTATCTGTGTTTAAGGTATTTAGTTTCTTACATTGTGTGTGCATAGCAGTATATTTGTTTTCCAGGTACACCATTGTCATTCTCATTACTCATTAATCTATCTGTAATCATATTATTGCCTTGATTGTGTATGTTAACATATAATATTTTCCTGTACTTTCATTTTATAGCAATATTTTTCGTAATTATATAAATATACAGCTAAGTCTTAGAAAATGCATGTGTATCTTTCATAGATCTGATGATGATCCAAATTTAAGATCGAAACGTCACAAAGAAAATGTATTTCCTGGCAGTGATTTTCATCCTTATCATCCACCTTAGCTTCCCGAGAGGAGATTCAGTAGCCTCAGTTATATATATATATATATATATATATATATATATATATTGTTACGGCCCAGGGTCCAAGAAAAAACAGGCCTAATTATATAGGGGTAGAACAACACCACCGAGGTAAATCCAGAATATGACTGACTAGAGGACGTAGATGATGGTGGAAGAGACCTCGGGTGTATAGGAGGGTCAGAGAGGAAACTCCACCAAATCCTTGTCAGCGCCGTCTAGGATCCAGGAATCACGAATATATGTGTAGGTATGAAATAACAGGTGAAGCGAGACATGCCGGAGACGGGAGCCACGAAGCAGTGGTGAAGCAGGGCAGTGTAGGAATCCCCCTCACACGAACCAAGTGAAGCTTCAACAACTCATACAGAGGTTCAGGGCGTAATAATCCTCCCCCACGAAGACCTCGGCAACGGAGTGAAGCCGGACCGCCTGGGGACCCCGTCTCTGGAGAATGGTCCCTTGAAAGGGCATCAGCGATGAGGTTGTCTACACCCCTGATGTGTTTCATCTGAAGATCGTACTCCTGCAGCATGAGAGATCATCTGAGGATGCGTTGATTGGTGTCTTTCATACGTCGAATAAACGTCAAGGGGTTATGGTCCGTGTAGACATGCAAAGGTGGGTAGTTCTTGTTAATGTAGCATTCAAACTTCTTGATAGCCAGGATCAGGGCAAGGGCTTCTTTCTCAGTGGTGGAATAATTATGTTGATGATTCTTGAGCTTGGCCGAGAAGTATGAAACTGGGTGGAGAATGTCATCTGAACGGCCCTTTTGCAGCAACACAGCACCAACCCCTTGGTCACAGGCATCCACTTGGGGATGATAGGGCAGCGAAGGGTCAAGTGACTGCAGTACTGGGTGCATAGAGAGGAGCTTCTTCAGTTGTCCGAACGCAGCCTCACATGCAGGACTCCAATGAAACCTGGCCTTAGTACTGGTGATCCGTGAGTGAAGCCGTGACCGAAGAAAAGTTGGGGCAGAACCGACGGTAGAAACCAGCCATCCCAATGAAGCGTAGGAGGGTCTTGCGAGTAGTAGGCCGAGGATACTCTAGGATGGCTTGGATGTTGGCGGCCTTCGGATGAGTAACTCCTTGTCCCACCTCATGCCCTAAGTAGGGGACTGTAGCCTGGCCAAAGCTAGACTTGGCGAGGTTGATGGTGAACCCAGATGAGGCGAGTCGTCCCAGCAGTCTCTCCAGACGGACAAGGTGGTCACTCCAAGAGGCTGAAAATATGATGATGTTGTCTAAGTAAGATTCCACACCTTCTAACCCTTGAATAGTATTAGTTATTATCCTCTGAAAAGTGGCGGGTGCATTGATCATGCCAAAAGGCATAACTTTATATTGGAAAAGGCCACAATGGGTAGTGAAGGCTGATATTATTTTTGCACGTTCTGTCAAACCTATTTGATAGGAGCCTTTTTGTAAATCATGGTTGACACATACTGAGCATGCCCTACTTGATCTATCAGGTCATCAATACGAGGCAAAGGATAGGCATCAGGAATCGTGATTGCGTTTACCTTACGATAGTCTGTGCATAAACGACTACTACCATCTGGTTTGGGCACTAAGATGGAAGGTGAAGCCCAAGGAGAGAAGCTAGGTTCAATTAAGTTCCTTTCCAACATAAAATCTATTTCCTTCTCAATGATCTGCTTCCGCTGAGGATTTACTCTATAATAGGGTTGTTTAATAGGATGAAGTGTAGATGTTAAGACAACATCATGGAGCTGAGTATGGCAGAACCCAGGGAAATCTGATGTGACAGTTGGATATTGAACTAAGATTGTCTTAAGTTCCTCCCGTTGTGAACTAGTGAGATTGGGAAAATTTAGATCATTCAATATTACACTGTTCATAGGGTTACCACTTGCAGAAGGGATTTCAACAGCCTCCGTCACACCAGTCATCCCTGCCTCTGTCAACACACACTCTGGAATATAATTATCATTTAGACAAGGGGAACTCCTCTCTGGTTGGCGTTCAATGTAGAGTTTCATGTGATGTATATGAGCAATTCTAGTGGATTTACGTCTGTCAGGAGTCTTTACTATATAATTGCATGGACTTATTTTATTTAGAATCTCATAAGGACCTGAGTATTTGCTCTTAAGAGGAGAACCTGTAATGGGAAGAAACAGCAAGACTTTATCCCCAGCTGAGAAGTTACGTATTTTACTAGATTTGTCATATAAAGCTTTCATCCTCTGTTGACTCTGTTTTAGGTTATGCAAAGCAAACTCTCCGACCTTTAACAATCTTAGTTTCAATTGATTAATATATTCAGAGACAGTACGAGTGGAATGATCAGAAGGGTTTTCAAACCATGAATCTTTCAAAACTTTCAGTGGCCCCCTTATCTGGCGTCCGTAGAGTAGTTCGAAAGGAGAATACCCGAGGGACTCCTGAGGACACTCACGCACTGCAAAAAGTAAGAAATCAATATCGTTATCCCACTCTTTCTTTGTCTCTAAACATTACTTCTTTATCATGGACTTGAAACTTTGGTGAAAACGCTCCAAGCAACCCTGGGTCTGAGGACGATAGGCGGTCGAGATCTTTTTGGTGACATCCAGCTCTTTACAAATTTCTGGCAATTCAGCCACTGCTTTTTTCATACATGGCCAGAAAAAGTGCTCTAATAGTTTCTTATAGGTGTTCTTTTGACCCAGATGTCCTGCTAAGCCATCATGTGCTAATTCTATGACAGGAGTTCTCACTGAAGAAGGAAGTACTACTTGATGAACTTTGGGCCACACATCTTCATCAGTCTTGTCAGGAGGTTGGTAGGAGCGCATCAAGATACTTTCATGGTAGTAGAAGTTTGGAGTCTTACCTTTTACCTCTTTCTCTTCAGCAACATGGCGTATAGCTGCTAGGGAAAGATCTGATTGTTGAGCCATATGCAATTCATCTCTGGACATTACCTGACTGTATAGACTATCCTTTATGGTCTCCTTCGATTTCTCTTGATCCGAGGTTGTAGAGGAAGGCCGAGCCCTGGTAACCGCACACACTGGATACATATGAGGTTGTTCTTCATCTATCTGGGCTGTAGGGCTAGTGGCAAGAGGCTAATCTTTTATGATTAGGTTAGGAATGAGACCACTACCAGCAAGGTAATTACCCAAGAGAAAATGAACATTAGAATCAGGAAGATCACCATCAAGAATAGCTACCTTGAATTCACCAGTTAGCAGATCACTGTTCAATTTTACAATACCCATGTCCACCGTTCAACTAGAACCTAACGATCTAAGGTTAATAGTGTCTCCTGAGAGTTGTGAAGAGACGTCTAGCAACGCTTTTCTGCAAAGTATACTCTGGGCTGATCCGGTGTCCCGCAGTATGGTCACAGGGAAGGCTTGATCCTGGTTAGGGAGAGACACTGTTCCTCTTACTTTGAAAGCTGAAAAGAAGTCATGATCAGGTTTAGGTACATGGACACAGGACACTGGTCTAGCAGTAGATGGTGGATTGCCTGAATTGTTAGCTACCGTCAATTTGTAAGCAGAAGAGGTCTTACATTTTGGATGATTACAGTTTAAGATGGTATGATCAGTCTTCTTACAGCAAGTACAGAAATCCTTAATAACCTTCCTATCACTAAGAGCTGGACGCACAGACTTACCATCCTCAGAGACAGGGTGTTTACCAGAGAAGGGCTTTACAAAGTTGGATTTTGGTTTGTCCCGAGAGGACTTATGAATTAATGCATATGAATCTGCAAGTTGCGCTGCTTTCTTTATATCTGTTTCTCCCTTTTCTTCTACATAGGCCATGACATTGAATGGCAACCTTCTTTTCCATTCTTCTAGAACTACACAATTCACCAGGTCTTCAAAGTTGTCAATATTAGAAGCATGTAACCACTTCCTGAATAAGCGTAATTTCTCTATGGCGAACTCCAGGAAAGTGATTTGATCAGACTTTAAGCGATTCCTAAATCGCCTTCAGTAGTTTCTGGAGTGATGGTGTATGCATCCAGAATGGCCTTCTTGACAAAGTCATAATCCTTTATGTTGTCTAAGTAAGTTAAAGTAAGAGCAGCCTTACCCATTAGTTTAGGTTGTAGAAGCCATACCCAGTCTTCCTTCGCCCATTTTAAATGTTCTGCTGTCTTCTCGAAGGTCTAGAAGGACTTCTCAGGTTCACGCTCATCAAAGGTAGGAACCAGCTGAATACCTTTGGCTAGAATAGAGGCTTTGTGAGACTTGTCGAATTCTAGTTTATCTAATTTAATTTTATGAGTGTCCTCGAGCTGCTGTACTTTGCTTATTTCTGTCTGTCTATCTTTTTCTCTTTGTTCTAGATCAGGCTGAAGCCTCTGCTGTTCTAACTGGAACGTCTGGTGTTCTAACTGGAGCCTCTGTTGCTCTAACTGTTGTTGCTGCTGGAGCTTCGTTTGTTCTAACTGGTTATGTAGATGGAGACGTTCTCTCTCAAAAGCTAAGCGAGAAGCATCCCAGACAACAGAAGTATCATTACCTGCATCTGCTTGAAGTTGGGACTCATTCATAGAGAGTGACATAGGAGTGAATTCATCTACGGCCTCCGCAGGAAGTTTGCCAAGGGAGACTAAAGATTCTAAGACTATGTTTTTTACTTGCTCTTTAGTATGGCTACTCTCATATGAAATGCTAAAATATTGTGCAATGAACTTCCAGCTGTCCTTGTTGATTACTTCCCCTCTTAATCTACCAAGGGAAGGTTCATTGCAAAATCCCATACAATCAAATGAAGCAGGCATGATTATATATTAAAATTACAGATAACAGATTAAAGATTACTGTTTTAAATTTACCAATGACATAACACTATAAAGGAATAGGATCGTCATTGCTCAATAAACTGACTGGGTGACTATTACTAGTGACTAGGACCCTACAATAGTAGTTGCCTAGGGAGACGTATTACAGAATGAAGCAGGGGAGATACAACACAATTCCAGCCAGATTAATGCTGTATGATTAGAGCAATGACAGACAGAACACCAATAGAACCTCGGCAACTACTGACGTTACCTCACTTCACAATGCAAGACATGAAACACACACCCGATGCAATATAGGACAAGGGAAGAGGCATTAAGACACTGAAAGAAAATTCCAATAGGATCCTACTTCTATCCTAGTTGCGACTTTATGGCTTGGGTTAAAGTGTTTGAATAGGTTATATACATGAAAGCTAGTCTATTCTGTTATATAATAAGGACACAGTGACTGCTTGAAGCGCAGAAGAGATTACTTCTATCACTAAAGATTAATGAAAGACTCTGAAAACTCGCAACTGTCTGTCCTAGTTTTAACGAGCCATGACGAGTCAAAGAGTTAGCATATTCTGGATAAGATCTAATGTTGAGAGGTTGAACCACTGTACTTGGACTTGAACTGTAGTATTACCACACCACACAAGACAACTTGAAAGAAGAGATAATTTAAGTAGTAACCGGTAATACTTACAGGCAGACCTCAGCTGTGTGATACAGTAATAAATGAACCAATGGATTTAAGTTACATGAAAGAATGGCTGTACAAATGAAGCACGAACTCGAACTACCCGGTTAAACATCCATATGAAAAAAGAATCCCGGTCAGGCCCCCATAATATGTTACGGCCCAGGGTCCAAGAAAAAACAGGCCTAATTATATAGGGGTAGAGTACACCCTGGTAGCAACACATTAAGACTGACTGGATATGACTTTACAGTTAAATATACACCAAGACATCCAGTGTTATTGATTTTTAACTAGGAAGATTGAATTAACCCACTGAACACCAATACTGAGATATTGAATAATAATTATATTTTCTCCAACTGTACACTAACACTGAGTTGTATTTTACCGGCAGCTCAAACTCCTGACTCGTTTATAGGCCTTAAACTAAATGGATAGAGAATAGACAATAATTAAATTTTAATTTATCAACTCTGCGTAAGCAGAGTTTGGTATCGGCCCCCCGTATAGTGGGTACCACACAAAAAAAATGTCTGTCGTCGTCGTCGTCGTCGGCGTCGGCGTCGTCGTCGTCCGTCTGTCTCGGAACTCCTCCTAGACCGTTGGGCGGATTTTCTCCAAATTGCACACAAACATTTGTTGCGTGAATGCAAAAGTCAGTCAAAAAAGATTTTTTGAATTTATGCACTAGTTATGATTTTAGGTCCAAAATATGGTTTTCCCCCCCCCCCCCCCCCCCCCCCCACCTCCCGGACCCTCCCGGACCCCCCCCCCCCCAGCAATGGTGGCGTTCTTAGTGAACTAAGAACGCATTTGTTCTGGGAGCGAAAACATATCGCTACGCATTTGCTAGGTTAAGTTAGTTTAGTTGGCATTAGAAGTGATGGTAGTAATATTTGGATTTATGGTGATAGTAGTGATAATGGTGATAATTGTAGTGATGATGGTTGTAGTTGTATTGATGATGATGACAGTAGTGATGATGATGACAGTAGTAGATATGATGGTGACAGTAGTAGTAATGATGGTCATAATAGTAGTGATGATGGTGGCAAGTAATGATGATAGTTGTAGTGATAATAATGACAGTAGTGTTGATGGTAGTGACGATGGTGTGAGTATTAGTGATGATGGTGAGTAGTAGTAGTGAGGATGGTGAAATTTGTAGTGATGATGACGATAGTTGTGGTGATGAAGTTCATAGTAATGGTGATGATGGCAGTAGTAGTGATGATGGTGACAGTAGAATAAATTATGGTAATATTTGTGACAGTAGTAATGATGATGGTTATAGTAGTAGTTATGATGTTAACAGTAGTAATGATGATTGTAAGATGGTAGTGATGATATTAGTAATGATGGTTGATAGTTGTAGTATCAATGATGATAGTAGTGATTAAGATGCTAGTGACAATAGACAGTGATGATGGTGAGAGTAGTAGTGATAATTGTAATTGTAGTAGTGATGATGATCATAGTAATGGTGATGATGACAGTACTCGTGATGATTGTGGCAGTTGTAGTGATGATGACAGTAGTTTTTTTTTTTTTTTTTTTTTTTTTTTTTTTTTTCTATAAGTAGTGATTATGTTGATTGTGATTGATGATGGTATTAGTAGTGATGATGGTAACCCATCGCAGAGTTAGGTATGCCGTTTTGATTTTGGGCAAAACGGCACATCTACTTTATTATTATAAAGAATATGCAAACAAATATATATTACTGATAATTACTTATTACATAATGGTTAATGAAAATAATAATAATATTCTTAACAAAATAAACAATAGCAATTAGATATATAAATATTCTTATTTAAATTTATATTTACATTTAATTAAACAAAAAGGAAGCAAATATTATAGTATCACCAACTCGGGTCTCGTCCACCTGGTAACTCCTAATCGTATCCTCCTGAGATTTGTGAATGATGGCGTACACGAGTAAAAGTTGACACGGGTAGAGGTAAGTACTCCAACACACGCAACACCACCGAGGTAAATCCAGAATATGACTGACTAGAGGACGTAGATGACGGTGGAAGAGACCTCAGGTGTATAGGAGGGTCAGAGAGGAAACTCCACCAAATTCTTGTCAGCGCCCTCTAGGATCCAGGAATCACGAATATAAGTGTAGGTATGAAGTAACAGGTGAAGCGAGACATTCCGGAGACGGGAGCCACGAAGCAGTGGTGAAGCAGGGCAGTGAAGGAATCCCCCTCACACGAACCAAGTGAAGCTTCAACAACTCATACAGAGGCGTAATAATATATACTGTATATATATATATACTGTATATATATATTAGAGGTGGCACGAATATCAATTTTCACTATTTGCGAATACGAATACGAATACGAATTTGTTGTTGTAAAATTCGCGAATACGAATACGAATAGCGAATATTTGAATCCTTATTTCATCCTTCAAGAACTGGTAATTATTTTTAGGACACCAACAAACGTTAATTAAATTACTATGAAATTAATTACCAGAAGTTAATGACGATGTGAATGTGTAATTTCTTAAATATCATAAATGAACTGTATGAATTAATGTTTAATATATTGTAAGAGTTCAGCCATAGAAAATTGAATAATTAAAATTAAATCCATTCAATTTTCTATGTGTCCTGTCCTCAGTCCCAATGTTGCCGCTTTTTTGGTACTAAAGTACCAGATTTGGTACATTTGACTCTCTCAAGTACATTTTATACATTTTCCAATAAAATAGTCCATATCTGGTACTAAATACGAAATCAGTGAGGAAATATGATGGAATATATTTTAGTGACTTGCTATTACATTGGATATGTCTGAAAGGCAATATTGCGACGGTTCAAACGTCCAGGTGCAGCACACGTTCGTTTACCGGGCAGTGATTCCACTTTAGAATAATTTGGTAGGCCTACTTTTCACTAGTTTGATCTGGTACTATTAAATACAGTTAAGTAGCAACACTGCTCAGTCCTCCTTCATTCCACTTTAGCGGCCCCAACGCACATCTACACTGTTTTTTATTCGTTTGTGTTAACTTTAAAATTTAATGTTTTACATTTGTGTATATATTCTATTGGTTTCGTGAACATATTCGCATATTTGCAAATAGCTATGAATGGAAATGCGAATACGAATACGAATACGAATATTGAAAAACATAGCGAATATTCGGACATACGAATACGAAACGAATATTCGGTCCATCTCTATTATTATATATATATATATATATATATATATATATATATATATATATATATATATATATATACTGTATATACCCCTGGGGGTAAGGGGGCCTCCATCTTATGGTGGAGGAAAAAAATAATATGCCCCACGCGTCCTACTGCGTGTCGTACAAGGCAACTAATAGGGGGAATGGGGGTAGATTGAAGGCATCATTCGAACAGGGCTATACCCAGGAGAGGCTGTGGGCATTTGATAAGGAATTGCTGGAACTCCTGTTTCATTTGCTTGGCCTCTCCTACTGATTTCCTTTGTGCCTCACTTACACTGAGACTAGTCCAGCATGCTCTCACAAACCCCTCCTCCTCTTATCTACTTCACTACACTTAACATGCACACCACACTTCCTCCTTCATAATTACAGTATTAAAAATGATGTACAAAGGCGCAGCCTCGGAGTCCCCAGACCTTCCCCTGATGACCCATCTAAAATCTCTGGACCACGGCCTGTCACTCTTACTATCAACTTTTGCAATATTCGCGGCTTTTCCTCTAATTTTCACTCTATCGAACACCATCTCTCCTCCTCCAAACCTGATCTTCTTTTTCTCACCGAAACTCAGGTGTCTGAAGCAACTGCCAGCAGACCCTTCTCTGTATCCTCCTACTTTCTCTATCCTAGTTTCAAAGCCAATGGCGGATGTTGTGCATAAGTGCACAACAAACTCACTTGCTCTCGTGTTCCCGATTTCGACTCCTCTGAATTCTCAACTTTATGGCTCAAACTATCCTGTCATTCTCATGCTAAATATTTCTGTGCGGTCTATCTTTCCCCTAACTCTACCGACTTTCCCAAATTCTTCGACTATCTAAACTCTAAAGTGGAACACATTCTATCTATCTCTCCCTTCTCTGAAATCTACATCTTAGGAGATTTCAACGTTCACCACCGCCAATGGCTCTCCTCTCACTCTACTGACAAACCTGGTGAACAAGCCTATGTCTTTTCTATCATAAATGACCTAGAGCAGCTGGTCCAGCAACCCACCCGTATCCCGGATCACTTCGGAGATCGGCCCAACATTCTTGACTTATTTCTGACTTCTAACCCTTCTTCTTATACTGTCAATCTTTTCTCTCCTTTGGGCTCCTCCGACCATAAACTTATCTCCGTCACCTGTCCTATCTCTTCAGTACGGCCATCCGATCCTCCCAGGCGGCGGCGCTTGTGGCACTTTGGCGCTGCCGACGGGGAGGCTCTCCGGCAGTACTTCTTTGATTTCCCATTGAATGACTTCTGCTTCCGTGGCCGAGGACCCTCGGACAGTGCGTAACGCATTACCGAGGTAATCCTCTCGGGCATGGAAGCGTACATCCCATTTTCTTTCTCTCAGTCTAATGCAAAAAAATCTTGGTTTACTCACGCTTGTTCTACTGCTGTCCACAACAAGGAGGAAGCATTCAAACGGTACCGACGCCTTAAAACTCAAGACTCTCATTCTTCCTATGTTTCTGCCCGGAATCTAGCCAAATCTGTTCTTCGACTTGCCAAGCACTCTTTCATCAATAATAAATGCACTGAACTATCCAACTCTAGCTCTTCCCAAGCTTTCTGGCATCTAGCCAAAAACCTCTCCAACAACTTTTCTTCCTCGTCTTTCCCTCCCCTTTTCCACTCTGATGGCACAACCATCACTTCTTCCTCTGACAAAGCTGAACTCTTTGCTCAAACTTTTGCCAGAAACTCTACCTTGGATGATTCCGGTGCTATTCCTCCTTCTCTCCTACTTATGCCTAATATCCTAATCTCTTCTAAAGATGTACTTTCTACCCTCTCTGGGCTTAATACTAAGAAGGCGTACGGTCCGGATGGTGTTCCTCCTGTTGTACTTAAAAACTGTGCTTCAGTGCTGACCCCTGCCTAGGCAAACTCTTTCGTCTCTGTCTCTCCTCCAACATCTTTCCTTCTTGCTGGAAATTTGCTCTCATTCAACCTGTCCCAAAGAAGGGTGACCGCTCTCAACCCTCCAACTATCGTCCAATTGCTCTCATCTCTTGTATCTCTAAAGTTTTTGAAACTATTCTTGCTTCCAAATTTCTTAAGCATTTCTCTTCTCATAATCTGCTCTCAGATCGCCAGTATGGCTTCCTTAAGGGTCGCTCTACTGGTGATCTTCTTTGATATCTTACTAACTCTTGGTCATCGAACTTTAGGGAGTTCGGTGAGACTTTTTCTGTTGCACTAGACATATCGAAGGCCTTCGATAGAGTCTGGCACAAATCTTTAATTTCCAAACTGCCCTCCTTCGGTTTCTGTTCCTCCATCTGTGCCTTTGTCTCTAATTTCTTTTCCGACCGTTCCATAACTGCGGTTGTGGACGGCCATCGCTCAATTCCTCATCCTATCATCTTCGGTGTTCCTCAGGGTTCTGTCCTATCTCCTATTCTCTTTCTAATTTTCATAAATGATCTTCTCAACTGTACATCAAGTCCCATCCATTCATATGCAGACGACTCTACTTTACACCACTCAATTAGTTTTCCAGAATGCCCCAGCCAGCAGTCCCTCAAAAGTAAACGTAATGAAGCCATAAAATGCTTATCTTCTGATCTAGCTACTATTTCCAATTGGGGTAGAGAAAACCTTGTTAAATTTAATGCTTCCAAAACTCAATTTATCCATCTTACTACCCGTCAGGAACCTCCAGAGGACTATCCCTTATTCTTCAACAATACAAAAATCAACCCTTCATCTTCCCTCAATGTTCTCGGTGTCTCTTTTTCTTCTGCTCTCACTTGGAAAGACCATATTACCAGTCTCGCTAAGGCAGCCTCCCAGAAGCTGGGTGTGCTCAACCGCCTCAAGGGGTTCTTTACCCCTGCGCAGCTACTTGCTCTGTACAGGGGCACAGTGCGTCCTTGTTTGGAGTACTGCTCACATGAGTGGGGAGGTTCCTCTCACGCCGTAATCCTAGATAAAGTAGAAAGGAAAGCTTTTCGTATCATTAACTCCCGTCCACTCACCAGTTCTCTGCAATCTCTCTCTCTCTTCGCCGCAATGTTGCATCTCTCTCACTATTCTATCGCTACTACAATAATCAGTGTTCCTTGGAGCTTTCCCAGTGTATACCACCTCCTCTACGTAAGGTACGTAGTACCCGCCTTGCAACACAATCCCACCCCTACTCTGTGCAACTCTCCAACCCAAGAGTGAAATGTTATTCTCAGACTTTCTTCTATTCAACTGCTGAACTCTGGAACTCTCTCCCAGAATCAGTCTTTCCCTCTTCCTATGACTTAAAATGTTTCAAACTCTGTGTGTCCAGGCATTTTAGCTCGAACGTCCCTTGATTTCGGCCCTGTTACTCTTTGAAATCTGGGGGAGGCACTCGCTGCAGGCAGTTGTGCCTTTTGTCTCCCTCATTCACATAGAAAAGAAAAAAAATATATATATATATATATATACAGTGTGCTGGCTTACAGTGCTGGCTTAATAATCCAAAATGGTTGATAGCCTCTGAAGTCCTATTTCAACTAACTAACTAACAATCACTACATAACGGATTGGAGTTCTCGAAAAGAGACTTCAGTTTTGACACTATATTTGACTTGCAGTGTGCTGGCTTAATAATCCAAAAGGGTTGATAGCCTCTGAAGTCCTATTTTAACTAACTAATTAACATTCACTTCAAGGGACTGGAATTCTCGAAAAGGGGCACCAGTCCTGATGCTATTTTTGACTTACAGTGCGCTTTCTAAATAATCCAGAAGGGTTGATAGCCTCTGAAGTTCTATTTTACCTAACATTCACTTCAAGGGACTGGAGTTCCTGAAAAGAGGCTCAACTCCTGACTTATAGAGTGCTTTCATTAATTTCATTGGGAGGTGTATGGTGTTGGGAGTGAAATTAGTTCTATCTATCTATCTATTGCCTGACGCCGTGATCCCCGAAGGGGTGGACACGAACGAACCGCCCCCATGCACCTCTGTCCCCAGTCAGTCGACGCCCCTCCCCCCAGCCAGCACCGCCTTCGTTCATATACTTCCTCACTCCATCCTTCCACCTCTCTTTCGGTCTACCTCTCCCTCTCTGTCCCTCCACCTCGCTCTCGTACACCCTCTTAGTCATTCTCTCGCTTTCCATACGTTCCATATGGCCGAACCATCTCAAGTTGTTCCTTTTCACACTTTCCAGCACATTAGTTAATTAGTTAATTATTTTATTTCAATAGGTTCAGGAACAGTTCGTAGGTATGTAGGTCCTTTGAGATTTGTTCCCCATAAACTGTTCTTTCCTCCCACATAAACATTACGCTATTCACGCAGTTGGGTCTGTGTAAATGATTTGATTGATATCCAGTATTTGATAAATGGATATCAATTGTAGTCATGTACTTAACCTTTAGCTGTCTTGGTGGTGTAATGGTTAGAGGGTTTAAGATCTGTATGTGGTATCCCAGGTTCGAATCCTGGGAGGATCATATGCTCTTATTAATTTCATTGGGAGGTGTTTGGTTTTGGGAGTTAAATTAATTAATTAGATTATTTCAATAGGTTCGGGAACAGTTAATAGCGAGGTCGATCGTTTGAGATTTGTTCCCCATAAACTGTGTTTTCCTCCCACATTAACATTATGTTATTCATTGTGCAGGTGGGTCTGTTTACATGATTAGATTGATATCCAGTATTCGATAAATGTATATCAATCTTAGTCATGTATAACCTTTAACTGTCTTAGTGGTGTAATGGTTAGAGTGTTTACAATGTGTATGTAGTATCCCAGATTCGAATCCCGGGAGGATTACCTTTTTGTTTCTATGTGGATGAGGGAGACAAAAGTCAAAACTACCTGTAACGAGTACCTCCCCCAGAGTTGAAAGAGTGACAGGGCCAAAATCAAGGAACGTGCTTGCCAAAATGCCTGGACACACGGTGTTTGAAGCAATTTAAGTCATAGGATGAGGGAAAGATGGATTCAGGGAGAGAGTTCCACAGCTCAGCTCTTGAGTAGAAGAAAGATTGGGAGTATCGTTTCACTCTTGATTTGGAGAGTTGCACAGAGTAGGGGTGGGATTGTGTTGCAAGACAGGTACTACATACCCTACGTAGAGGAGGTGGTATACACTGGGAATGCTCTGAGGAACACTGATTATTGTAGTGGCGATAGAATAGCGAGAGAGATGAAAAATTGCGACGAAGAGAGAGAGGTTGCAGAGAGTCAGTGAGTGGACGGCAGTTAATATTATGAAAAGCTTTCCTTTCTACACTGTCTTGAAGTGCTGTGTGAGAGGACCCTCCCCACACATGTGAACAATACTCAATACAAGGACGCACTGTGCCTCTTTACAGAGCAAGAAGCTGTGCAGGGGTAAAGAACCCCTTAACTCATAAGCTGCGCAGCTAGGGTATTTGAAAGTGCCCGCCATGCGAAGGTATTTGGTTAATTCCTTACGAAAATTGTCAATTTATCATATATATAATTAATGCTTATCCGTATGCACTTATTATACTTTTAATATGAACATATGAACATTGGAAAGCAATAAAAACAAGTTGTAACAGGCATTTGATAGAGTCTGGCATCAATCCTTATTGTCGAAGATGTCACACTACGGCCTTGCATCATTAGTTCCACTAATTTCTTCTTATCTTCATAACAGAAAAATACGTGTAATGGTAGATGGCCTTTATTCTCAATTTCACTCAATAAATGCTGGTGTTCCCCAGGGATCAGTTTTGGCCCCAACTCTGTTCCTCATTCATATCAATGATCTCATATCTACCACTCATAATCCAATACATTCCTACGCAGATGACTCAACACTCCACAGTTCCTTCACATTTACCAATTCTTTCACCCAACCCGATCTTATAAATTCAAAAATAAACACTGCAATTTCTCTGCACCAGGACCTTTCTAGAATTAATGAATGGGGACAAGAGAATCTAGTTTCCTTTAATGCACAGAAAACCAAGTACATTCAATTTTCTAACCGACAGAATCTCACTGACTCCCATATATTTTTTAATGATGTAAATATTCCCACTTCCCCTAGTATTGACATTCTCGGTGTAACATTAACTACTAACTTGAGCTGGACACATTATGTTAGAAGCATTGCTAAGAATGCCTCTAAAAAACTGGGACTCCTGTACAGAGTTCGAGAATTCTTCACTGACGAGCAGTTGGCCGTAATATATAAAAGTCATGTGCGCTCTCAGATGGATTACTGTTCACCTCTGTGGGGTGGAAGTGGAGTGGTTGCATTGAGGCAGTTGGACAAAATTCAAAATAAAGCTATTAGATTAATCAATAACCCTGCAATCACACAGGACCTTCCTACATTAGCCATACGAAGAAACGTTGCATCCCTTGCATTATTCTACAGATATTTTCACAGCAATTGTTCCGAGGAACTTGCTTCAATTGTGCCGCCTCTCCACATCTTTCCTCGTAGAACTAGGGCAGCTGAGAGCGCCCATGAATTTACACTTTCTCCTCCACAATGCAGAACTTCTGCTTATCAGAATTCATTTATCCCCAGAGCTACTACTCTTTGGAATTCACTTCCCTCGAATTGCTTTCCACAAACTTACAATCAACAAATGTTTAAATCCAGTTGTTACAAACATTTTATGAATGGAGGATGCCTTTAGGCACATGGACCTTTTTGTTTTATCTGTGTTTTTCCTTCCTCCGTTCATTGTCTCTTAAAAAAAAAAAAAAAAAAAAAAAATTGGCAGGTGAAAATTGTATATTTTATCTCCACGGTCATAATCTGACCTTGACCGGCAAGAGTAGGACACCCTCCCTCTCTGGTGTCTAGCATGGTACTGAGCGACAAGGAGAGCTCTCAGACTGGCTTAGAGGGTTGGAGATATACTCCTCCACCCTCCTCCCTTTCTCCCACCCGTCCTTGCACGAAAATACTCGATAAATATCGGGAATAATAGGGAAAATACCGGATAATTGAGGAGGGGGGGAAAAGGGTGGGGGGGGGGGGGGAGAGTGGAAGGGGGTGTTGGAACACATGTGTAGGAGTGGTAGCAAGTAATGGAGGGGTTTTATCTCACCTAATCACAAATTGCTTTGTTTTGAGTGCCACTGGGATATTTTGAACGTTTTTTTTTAGGCCATGGATCTTATGAGTCTGGCCACATTAGCCCAGTAAAACCTCTTAAGAGTCTGACTGCAGTCGCTGGGTTAAGCAGTTGAGCACTCCCAGCTTCTTGGAGGCCGCCTTAGCAAGACTGGTAATATGGTCCTTCCAAGAGAGAGTAGAAGAGAAAGAGACAACGAGAATACTGAGAGAAGTTGAAGGTTTGATTTTCACCCATTGTTTCATTAATTTCATTGGGAGGTGTTTAGTGTTGTGAGTGAAATGTATTGATTAGATTTATAATCCAGAAGGGTTGATAGCCTCTGAAATCCTATTTTAACTAACTAAAATTCACTTCATTAGGTCTTAAGTTGAGAAATTTGTATGCATAGTATGCAAAGGAGAACTTGTAATAAATTATCAGCCGCGAGTGTTAACTTTGGCAATGAAGCACTGGGATATACCATCTCCGCCGGTGGGGCCGAGGCCGCCACTATCACCAGAATTAGATGCGGCTGGGAAAAGTTCAGATAACTGTTGCCATTACTCACTGCCTCTCCCCTTGAAGGGAAAGGTATACGCTTCATGTGTTTGAAACGCAATGACATATGCTTCAGAAACGTGGCATGTCAAAGTGGATGATATCAACAGAATGGAGTGCAACAATATAGGAATGGTGAGATGGATGTGTGGGGCCAAACTAAACTGCAAGATAGGATATCTAGTGAGGAATTCAGGAGACAGTTAGGAATCAACAGTCTCAGTTATGAGATGGGTACAAGTAGGCTTGGATGGTTCGAGTAAGTGAAGAGGATGGATGAACTAAGTTGGGTGAAAAGATGCAAGTCCGTAAACATGGGGAGAACTGCACCAAATGGAAGACCAAGAAAGATGTGAGATCAGACCTTACGGTCTGATCCTGAATTCTCGAAAAGGGGCTCCAGTACTGACACTATTCTTAACTTACAGTGTGCTGGCTTGATAATTCAGAAAGGGTGATAGCCTCTGAAGTCCTGTTTTAGTTAACTAATATTCACTTCAAGGGATTAGAGTTCTCGAAAAGGGGCTCCAGTCCTACCGCCATTCTTGACTTACTGACTGCTGGCTTAATAATTCAGTAGGATTGATAGCCTCTATACATATATACATACATCAATTTTCGGTGTCATGTCCTAATGGCGGCAATCCAGGCAACCCTATTCAGAGCTGCCTCACTTGTCAGCTTTTTTTATTCAGGATCAGACCGTAAGGTCTGATCTCACGTCTTTCTTGGTCTTCCATTTGGTGCAGCTCCCCCCATGTTTACGGACTTGCATCTTTTCACCCAACTTAGTTTATCCATCCTCTTCATTTACCCAAACCATCCAAGCCTACTTGTACCCATCTCATAACTGAGACTGTTGATTCCTAACTGCCTCCTTAATTCCTCACTAGATTATCCTATCTTGCAGTTTAGTTTGGCCCCACACATCCATCTCACCATTCCTATCTTGTTTCACTCCATTCTGTTGATATCATCCACTTTGACATGCCACGTTTCTGAAGCATATGTCATTGCGTTTCAAACACATGAAGCGTATACCTTTCCCTTCAACGGGAGAGGCAGTGAGTAATGGCAACAGTTATCTGAACTTTTCCCAGCCGCATTTAATTCTGGTGATAGTGGAGGTCTTGGCCCCACCGGCGGAGATGGTATATCCCAGTGCTTCATTGCCAAAGTTAACACTCGCGGCTGATAATTTATTACAACTTCTCCTTTGCATACTATGCATACAAATTTCTCAACTTAAGACCTCTTCCTCGGTAGGAGTCCCTTAATCTAGAGCAGCGCTTCTTCCCGTGGTGTACTCAGTAGTGGCAGACACTACACTGAATTGAGTTCATGCCCACCCCATTTCTGCATACTGTGCATGGGCATGCACTATTTTGTTCTACTTTTCCAAGCCCTAATCTGCTGTGTAAAACCTTTGTTGTATTTATATTAACCCTAAATCCTTTACTTGCCATGTCCTCTCTCCATATTCTGAACTTGGCCTCGGCATCCGGCAAACTATCTGCGATAAGTACTAGGTCATCTGCGTATAGCAGTTCCTAGGGGTGCCCAATTCTAAAATCTCCAGATATTGCCTCCAGAACCATAACAGAGATGAAGGGGTTTAACACAGAGCCCTGGTTGACTCCAACTTGCACTGTGAATTCCTTGCTCAGTTCACCTGTCACTCCCACTGCTGTTTGTGAGTCCTCATACATCTTCATTTAATATTTTTGTGACATGACCTAGCCAGGGCTCGAACCCAGGCCAGTAAAGCAGCACTCCAACACCTTAACCACAAGACCACCAAGGAGCTTAATCTCTTATCTCTTGTCTTTCTAAAGTTTTTGAAACTATTCTTGCTTCCAAATTTCTTAAGCATTTCTCTTCTCATAATCTGCTCTCAGATCGCCAGTATGGCTTCCTTAAGGGTCGCTCTACTGGTGATCTTCTTTCATATCTTACTAACTCTTGGTCATCCTCCTTTCGGGACTTCAGTGAGACTTTTTCTATTGCACTAGACATATCGAAAGCCTTCGATAGAGTCTGGCATAAATCTTTAATTTCTAAACTACCCTCCTTCGGTTTCTATCCCTCCATCTGTGCCTTTGTCTCTAATTTCATTTCCGGCCGTTCCATAGCCGCGGTTGTGGATGGCCATTGTTCGCTTCCTCACCCTATAAACTCCGGTGTTCCTCAGGGCTCTGTCCTATCTCCTATTCTCTTTCTAATTTTTATAAATGATCTCCTTAACTGTACCTTAATTCCCATCCATTCATACGCAGACGACTCAACCTTGCACTACTCCATTAGTTTTTCAGAACGCCCCAGCCAGCAATCCCTCAACGACAAACGTAATGAAGCCATACAACTCTTAAATTCTGATCTAAATACTATTTCCAATTGGGGCAGAGAAAACCTTGTTAACTTTAATGCTTCCAAAACCCAATTTCTCCATCTATCTACCCGTCAGGATCTCCCAGCGGACTATCCCTTATTCTTCAACATTACAAAAATCAACCCTTCATCTTCTCTCAATATTCTTGGTGTCTCTTTTTCTTCTGCTCTCATTTGGAAGGACCATATTACCAGTCTTGCTATGGCAGCCTCCCAGAAGCTGGGTGTGCTCAACCGCCTTAGGGGGTTCTTTTCCCCTGCACAGCTTCTTGCTCTGTACAGGGGCATAGTGCGCCCTTGTATTGAGTATTGTTCACATGTGTGGGGAGGTTCCTCTCACACCGCTCTCCTAGACAAAGTTGAAAGGAAGGCCTTTCGTATCATTAACTCCCATCCACTCACCAACTCTCTGCAATCTCTCTCTCTCCGCCGCAATGTTGCATCTCTCTCGCTATTCTATCGCTACTATAATAATCAGTGTTCCTCAGAGCTATCCCAGTGCATACCTCCTCCTTTACGTAGGGCACGTGGTACCCGTCTTGCAACTCAATCCCACCCCTACTCTGTGCAACTCTCCAACCCAAGAGTGAAACGTTACTCTCAAACTTTCTTCTACTCAACAGCTGAGCTCTGGAACTCTCTCCCAGAATCAGTCTTTCCCTCTTCCTATGACTTAAATTGCTTCAAACTCCGTGTGTCCAGGCATTTTGGCTCGAACGTCCCTTGAGTTTGGCCCTGTCACTCTTTCAACTATGGGGGAGGCACTCGCTATAGGCAGTTATGCCTTTTGCCTCCCTCAATCACATAGAAAAAAAAAAAAAAAAAAAAAAAAAGCTTCATTTGGAAACAATTCCATGCATCACCACCCGCTCCGACTCATGGTCACGTAGCTTGAAGCCATACACACATACACCTCACACACAAACACTAGCAGCTAAGTACTTGAGTAGGATACTTTTCATCTGGGGCACATTGAAGGTCTCACTGAATAAACAAGTAGAGCCTATGCATATTGAATATTTTTGTGACATGACCTAGCCAGGGCTCGAACCCAGGCCAGTAATGCAGCACTCCAACACCTTAATCACTAGACCACCGAGGAGCTTAAAAGTAATGGCTTAATATGGAATCAATTCCATCCACCACCACCCGCTCTGTCTCGTGGTCACGTAGCTTGATGCCATACACACATACACCTCACACCCAAACACTAGCAGCTAAGTACTAGAGTATGACACTTGTCATCTGGGGCACATTGAAGGCCTCACTGTATACACAAGTAGAGCCTAAATATATTTAATATTTTCGTGACAAAATCCAGCCAGGGCTCGAACCCAGGCCAGTTATGCAGCACTCTAACACCTTAACCACTAGACCACCGAGGAGCTTAAAGTAATGGCTTCATTTGGAATCAATTCCATCCACCACTCCTCTAAGCCAGGTCTACAAACACAAGATAGAGATCCCTATCTTTAAGTATAAATCTTTCATTTAACTGTCTGACCATGAAAGTAGCATCGATTGTACCACGTCATGGCATGAAACCAAACTGCATATCGTCGATAGTAATGTTTTCCCTGGTCATTCCTTCAAAGACTCTCTTACAGACCCACATGACTTGATCAAGCATTTTCAGGCCCCTATAAATGTTTCTATCTAACGAATCCCCTTTACCCATATATATGTTTACTATTACACTTTTATGCCATCCATCAGGGATTCTCTCCTCTCTAGTGGAGTTTATTAGCTCAGTGACCAATCTTACTTCTATGTCACCTGAGGCGTTTAACAACTCAGCAACAATCAGAGCAACCTGCAGCATTTCCATCCTTTGTTGTATTTATTGCACTGCTTACAACATCTGGCGCTATTAAATGGGTGGGGGGTTGGGGGGCAAGTATTATTGTTTTGTTTACTAAGCAAGTCTCTATTCCACTCAAACTCCACATTGAGTAATCGCTCATAGTGTACCTTCCAAACGTTATTGATTTATTTGTTAGCGTAAACAATTATTAATTTTCTGACATACTGTTCTCCTTCAGCATCTCTACTGTCATCCGTAACTCCCCTAGCTAAGTTGAAGATCCCATTAGGATTTTCTGCGTTACTCACTTGGTCTATGACCATGTCCTGTATGATTTTGTTTTGCCTTGTATACCTCCTTTTTTGCAATTTGTTTAGTCGCCAGATATTCCTCCTTGCTGCCTCCATTCTTCCATGCTTTGAAGCATGTTCTTTTCTCGTGTATTGCATTTTCAACCTCGTCATTCCACCACCAAGAAATGTTATGCCTGGTGGGGGGGGGGGGGACCCTAAATATATTCAAGTAAGCTCCATTGGCTATCTACATCATTTGGCTTAGCACCCCTGCTCATAAATATTTCCTCCACTTCGCTGCAAAACCTATCCTTGTATTCAGATTTATAAAACAACCATACTTTCCTCTTTGGCAACATAAGATTTCAATATGTATTCGCCTTATAGATTTTGTCTTGTATGGTAATTTCCATCATGCACACCCTTGTACCCTCTGAAGTCCTATTTTAATTAACTAACTAACATTCACTTCAAGGGACTGGGGTTCCCCAATGAGGTTCTAGTCTTGAATTCCTTCCTGACTTGTGCTGGCTTAATAATCCTGAAGGGTTGGTAGCCTCTGAAGTCCTATTTAAAAAATAACATTCACTTCACTCTGCTTACCAGCAGCAGCTAGAAGAGAACTCAGGTAACTAAAAAACTTTGTTTACAGATTTTATATTATTTTTACCGGTTACCTACATATATGAGGTGAGTTGACTGCTAGAAACATAATTTCCTTTTGCATATTATAAATGCTAAAAGAAGATTATATATGGCGATTGTATGTTGCATTTGCTTTACTTTTGATTGAAGTTTAACTCTTGTAAATAAGTTTTTATCTTTGTCAGAGTTCTACATTAGTTATTAAGTACTCACTTTATTATGCTGTGTATTTGTTTTATTGATTTATATATATCGAAATGCAGCTTCATTAAAAAGTCATTTTGACTGGTCCATACTATATACTGTATAATGTATTGATGTTATCATACTTTTATACTAAGCATCTTACTCTTGCCGAGGGCCGGGCTGGGGAAGCATCCATTCATCCCACTGTTCAAGAGAAGCTTCTCAGGTCGTACCAGTGCCCAGTAGGAGTTGTGGCTAGGGCACGCCTCTTCTCTACATTTCCTGAGGCGTGTCTTGTAACCCTGTTTGTGGTGTGCCACCTCTCTTTCCCTTTCGGAGGACTCCAGGATTCAAAGGGTAATTACTGGGAGAGTACTATTCATTGTCAGGGCTAATTAGTGGGCGGAGTTACCTAGGACATATCTCAAGGGGGCTATCTTCCTAATTGTTATCTTTATTCCAGGAGTACTATTTGTATATCTGTAAATAAGAATATATAGTTTAGCTTCAGTGTTTCCTTTGGCAAGTTTGGAGTGAATTGTGTGAGGATTGTCTGATTGTGCTCTTGCAAAGCGGCGACCTTGCAAGGATTCTTACATCATTTCACATCTGGAGACTAAGGAAAACATAGATTTGACTATATGTGCAGTATACTGCAGTCCGCTGATGAGGGTCTGGTAGACAAATTGGGTCTGTCACTGCCCTTGAGGCCCAGAACTGACGAACTGATTTCTTGCACTGTTTTAATAAGGTAACTAGCCAAGGTAGCCCTATGTTAAGTCAAGTTTGACAAATTATTTTGTAATCATTATAAATTTCAATGTGGATAGTTCCGTAGAGTTATTGCAATCACATGCCAAATTGTTAGGACTCATTGGGTATGATATTGCCAAATATGTCATTGTATGTATGGATGTATATACTCTGGCACTTACCACAGTTTTCCTTTTTTTGTTTTGTTTGTGTTATGAGGGTGGCTGACTCAAGACAGAGCCCGAATAGGGGCAAAACCAAACAAAACACAAAATCACACATATCTAGGTCCAGGAGAAATACCCAGAGACCCAGGCCCATTGGGGGTCCCCAAGCAAAAAATACCCAGTTCCCTGATCCCCCCGGAGAGGTTCCGATTTCCGCAGGCAGACCCACAGCAAAGCTATAGAACTACGAGCCCGCCCACCATGCTTCCAAGCGTACCCTTCATTACTACCGGCTCCCCGGGCCAGGCGCCTGACAGACTATTATCTACTCCAACTGGCGCATGACCCTCTCTCACAAAAAAACACGTTTTCACTCATCTATTCACTAGCATTTCCCATTCATTCCTACTTATTACCACTTCTCTTGCCTAATCATTAGTCATTCCCCTGTCTTCCAATGCTTGTCCTACACAGTCTCAATGGAGGTCTTCCTACCCTTCCATCTCCCCTTGTATCTGACTCACACATTCTCTTTGTAAGCCTTTCATCTTCCAATCGTTCAACATGACCATACCAGCTCAGCACCCCTCTGTCCACTCTGGCCGACAAATGTTCCTGCTGCCCCACTCTCCTACGTATCTCTTCATTCCTCAATCTGTCTCTACAGTTTACTCCACACAAAATCATGCTTGAGAAGAAAGGGTCAGGGAAAAAATAAATTGATCAAGAGAAACTAGAAGCAGAGAGAGAGCAACTCTGACTTCACCACGAGTTAGAACTGGCTTAATATAAAGAAACCCCTAGTAGGTCCATTGAATATCTTGAAAATGCAAATAAGTCTACTTTGCTATTGTATCGTGAAGGCGGGGATATCAGATCTTACCTGGTTAGATTAAAGAGGATCGCCAAATGACTTAACATTCATGAATAAACCTACGCTCCTAGATTAGGTAGCATTTTGACAGGGAAGTGTGTTGATATCTATACCAGCATGTCTGGTGAGATCACTAGTAAACCTCTACTAAAGGGCTTCCATAAGACACATGATGGGTAAAGGCATGACCTCAGATCAGCTCGCCTCAAAGAAGGTGAAACCTATGACCCATTTTCCATTATGTTAGGGCATCTATTTGATCATTGGATAGAAGCATGTGATGTAGAGCAGGATTTTAAATCGCTAAGGTCCTATATTCTCCTAGACCAGCTCATATCCTCATTGTCACCAGAGTTGTGGACCTGTTTAAAAGATAATGACAAGAAGAATATTAATAAGGCTGTTATATTAGCTCACAGTTAGACCACTGCTCATTGCGCATACCTCACATTAATTAAAACCAAAGAGGACTCTCAACATACATTAATACCCCCTTGAACAAACTACCCAGAAAACTGGAGCTAGTAAGCCTCAATGATAAATTGATTATAGTAACGTAACTTGTCATAGTTTTGGAGATAAAAGACATATTTGTCCCAAATGCCCAAAGAATCCATTCATATTTAGAAGTAGCACCTCCTTTCGCCCCTAACAAGTAGGGGCACGATCAGAGAATCATCACACAATTCACATCAAGAATGCCAAAGGAAACACAGAAGTAAAACTTTATAAATGTATTTACAAATAAACAATCCGTACTCCTAGAATAAATATAACAGTTAGCAAAATAGCACCCTTGAGATACTTCCCAGGTTACTCAGTCCATTAAGTAGCCCTGACAATTAATCAATAGATTATACTCTCTCAGTAATTATCCCTTAAATCATGGAATCTTCCAAAGGGGAAAGAGAGGTTGCGCACTACAAACAGAGCCACAGACACGCCTCTAGGAACGTAGAGAACAGGGGCGCCCTAGCCACAACTCCTATTGGGCACTGGGACGACCAGGGAAGCCTCTCTTGAACAGCCCAGCCCTCACCAAGAGTTGGATCCTTAGTCAAGAAACATGGATAGCATTAATACATATACAGTATGTACGGACCAGGCTAAATGTATGCATATTTTAATGAAGCTACATTCAACAAATATATTAACTTAATGTATGGTAACAAGAATATACAACATATATATAAGTTATGTGAGTACTTAATAACTAATGTGGAAATCTAATAAAGAACAGTATCAATGATAAGAACTCATTCACAAGAGTTAAACTTTAAATCAAAATCCAATCAGATATAATATGCAATCGACAATTATAAACTTATTTTAGGCTTTATGGTACACAATAAGAAATTATATTCTTACCAATAAAATTGCCTTCAATATGTGAAGTGACGGGAGTTGATAGAATGGGGCCAAACCTCACCTGTAAGATTGCTAGGATGCAGGTGAGCAGAAAGGAGAAGCGGGACAACAAGAGCCAGAAGAAAACACATCTACCGAAGTACCCCATGAGCCCAGGAATTTCCCATATTCTAAGGACCACAGCGCGAGGTCATCTAGGTCAGTCACCCCAGAAAAAGGGAAATACCTTTGACCTAATCACAGTCCAGCTCTCAAACCATGGTCACCAATCACCAGCCGCCATTTGTTCAGCCACCAGATTTGCATTATGATGAAGATATGTTTATGCAAATGCAATATCAAAGGCCTGAGTGCTACCGGAACAAGTGGACATAAGAGATCCTACTTGTTGTTATGGTCCTGGGGAACTATCAAATCTAGCGAGAAGATAAAGAAGAACCGAGTTATTCAGAATATCACCAATGAACCTAAGTTACGACATAATCACTAGAATTACGATTACGTCTGTATTAAGTTAAATGACTCTCACTTAAACATTAAATAAAATACTGTGACGCTTCTGCATAGTAGCCACGTGCGGGCGTGCACGCGCATCGGCTGCCCAGCCGCTTAGAAACCGGCTGGCGGCAGCCGGCCGGCAGGCTTTTCCTTAGTATATATCCTACGACAACGTAACTAATGTCTGGGATATTCTTATGTTGTTTCACAGCTTGTAGCTGCCCTTATTCTTAACCAACGCATCTTAGTATATTTTATTCTCGATAGTTGATTGTTTCATTATAATATATAAGATGTAAGTCTAGTGAGAGTGGGAGGAGACGAGCGGGAGAGAGAGACCGGCTGGGGGACGTTGCTTCGCGCGGAGAGTCTAGCTTGGGACGAGCCTGAAGCGTTGCCATATGCATCCGATTGCAACGTTAGGCTTAGTTTCGACTCACGCACGGGGTAGACGATTTTGACCCGGCAACTGTGTTGAGTGTTGCCAAGCCTGGGATGTATTTTGTATGCCTAGGGTGGGGTCCAGACAGATTCAAGACTCAGAGCTCACCTCACTGTCGTACCCTTCGGACCCCCTTGATATCTATCCCTCTCAACCCCACTTAGAAACTTTCTCTCTTACTTTGTATACCTTCTTTCCACTACTTCACCAATCTATTTAATTATCCCATCCCCTTGATAGACCTTATATCTATTATTGTATTAACGACGAGCTCTCAGATAATTAGATAGGATTTTGGGCCTTATGCAGGAGATGTAATTGTTAATGAGACCTAGGAAGCTCTTTTGTTGTCTCATATTTGGTGGTTTCATGGTTGCTAGTGTGTTCTTGTGTCAGGTTAGCAGGGGCTAGACCGGAGGGGAGGCTTTTTGCGATCCTTTAAGTAAAGTCTGCTGGTGCGAGTCCTGTGGACCCGCACGACTTTACTAGGATACCCGTGGGAGTCTGGGGGCATTTTCTTGTCTGTGTCCCTGTGTGTCTAGTGTTGTGTTGTGTGAGGGCCCTTGCCTAGTCCACTCAGCACTGCGCTAGCACGTCTTGCTTTTGTTTTAGGGTCGCCAGGAGAGAGTCAGATACTTGCGATCTGAGTCTCTCAAGAGAGCACCCTTTCAATTAGAGTAATTTGGCGCACAGACTTGGGAACGTCCCTAGGCTAGAGCAGGTGGCTCAGCCCGGGTATCCGAAGCCTATATCCTTCCAGCTAGACCTCTGCCACCTGGCAGATTAACAGCTAGGGGTTTATTATTTCTGTATGCTTGTTATTGTGCCACAGTTTACCGTTTTTGTGAGCATTGTGAGTCAGGGTGTGGCTTAGAGACTCTGTCCGAGCATGCTTGCCTGACTAAGAGTGAGAAGCACACCTGTATGTGGTTATGTTGCGAGTTGTGCCTTTATTTAATTATACCTATGCCATTATACACTGTAGGTCCTATCACTAGTATTTATTCCTGCTTATGAGTTGAGAGTTCTCTAAATCCGTAACGTACTTTCTTTGCTAAGCATCAGATCCTACAGTAGCCGCATGCAGTTTAGAACCCCGCATCTTGTCTACCGGTACGATGTTTTGAGGACTGTTTGCTTTCACCTTCTTTCACGCAGGGGTGATTAGTTGTATTAATTAACGTAACGTTAAATGTACTTTCTTATAGTTTGTTATTAAATTGTTTCTGCAATTTAATTCCGTTATCTATCTTTTCCTTGAAGCTTTAAGTCAACTTAATTGTGTGATTTTTTATATAGCCTGCTTGACTATCAGCAGTCTATAGTGCGTGCACCCTGTAACCGAGTCATAGGATACCTTGTTGTCCAGGCAGGACTCTTGACGGTTTAGGGTGGTTTGTTGCCTGGGTTTATAGATAAGGGTTGGATCTAGCGTTTTCCGATGTTGCTTGTTGCCGCATACCTAGTCCAATAGAAAGAGCCCAGTGTTTATATATCCCAGGACGTAACAAATGGCGACCTTGCATAGGATTTGCTGAACAGAGGAATATAGTGGTCATTTGTTTTGAGATTCCTTATGATTAGAGGAATACAGTGGACATAGTTTTTTTTTTGGAGCAACCAATATAACACATTAAAGACTTTAAATAACATTAGTATATACATACTTGCATAGGAGATAAGGCACATTCTATAACCGTGAAAATTACTGCAGTACACAAACATGTCTAATATATCAGAACACAGTGATGGGTCAGGTCACGATACAGGCTCGGAGGGAGAAAGACCTGTGGAGTGGCTAGTCGATAGCGAGGAGGGTGCTAGAAGATTTTTAGAGGTGCCCCTTACCGCTGCCAGGGTGTTGAAGCTGAATAAGTATGGCTTAAAGTGTGTGGCAGGTCTTCAGGGTCACCAGGGTTTAAGTGGCATGAGGAAAGATCAGCTGAGGACTTTGATATTGGGTTTAGAAGGGAGAGACCTGGGTGGAGAGGCGACTGGGGGCCCCGGTCCCCAGCCCCCTCCTCCACTCTACCCCCGTATCAAACGTCAGGGTGCCTGAATTTAGTACATACCCCCAAGTTGATGGTCAATGGCAGCGTGGAATTCAATCACAGGGACCCTCCCCATTAAATGCATCTTCCCCTCCTCAAAGGTCGACTCCAGATTTGTTGTTTCGGCTTGAGATGGCCAAGGTTGAGGCTGCCGAGAGACAGGCTAGTGTGCAGGCTGATGTTGCTAGAGCTCAGGTTGAGGCTACCGAAAGACAGGCTAGAGCTCAGGTTGAGGCTGCCGAGAGACAGGCTAGTGTGCAGGCTGAGGCTGCAGAGAGAACAGCTATACGAGAGGCTGAACTGCAGGCAGAGTCTACTAGGTATCGGGCTGACAGGGAGCTGGAGAGATCTCGAGTGGAGGTAACAGGGCGAAATATTGGGGGAGGTAACAGATATCGGGACCAATCATTGTCGCACCTGCTTAACCCTTTATTAGCGGCTCACCACTTAAGTCGTATTTAATAAAGCTGGACTATGTGGCGGCGCTCGACATAACTCGAGTGGCAATTTCAGCACGTAATGTGGCTGAGAGAGAGAGACAAGTGGTGGCAGGAGACTAGCGAGCGTATGACTGCTCCAGACCACCGCGGCGAACCTACTGACACAAATCTCAGCTCCCTCCTCCCTCTCTCACTCGCTACATACTCAATTATGTACCGAAAGTACCGAATTACCTGCTTTTTGCACTCGCGTTGCACGGTTATTGCAAGAAAACTATCCATCATACAAGGATCGTTATGGTGTCATTCGAAAGCTCTGTTTATGCCCTTTCAGGGATAGATACTTGTTTTACGTTCTGGGTCTTATTTAGGCATGAAAATGATCACGTAAACAGCCCTATTTTGGCTACAAACACCCCGCTGGGCGGTACACATAAATAAACCGCATAGGCCGCTCGTAAGGTGTTAAACTAGTTCCTGTGTTCGATGAATTATGTGTGACTGAGTTTTTTTATGCGATTTGAGAAGAAGTGTCAGGAACACCAGTGGCCTCAGGAAAAGTGGGCAGCATTAGTTTCATCAAGACTCCTAGGAAAGGGGCTAAAAGCGTATGATGCACTACCTTTAGAGTCCTGTGTAGTTTATGATGAGCTAAAGAAGGCTGTGCTACGGGCCTATGAGTTACAACCAGAAATTTACCGCTTGAAGTTTCGGGGTGTTACTAAGGGCAAGGATAGTACCTTCCTAGAACACGCCCGGGACTTGTCTGATGCACTACGACATTGGCTGCGTTCTGAGAGGGCAGCTACTTTTGAGGAGTTGAGTGAGCTGGTTCTCTTGGAGCAGTTCTTTAAGTGCACAGGCGGGGACTTAACATTAAATATAAAGGAAAAAAATCCTAGAACTCTCCAGGAGGCAGCAGAAATGGCTGACCTCCGACTTTCATTAATTCGAGGGTGCGGAGCAGCAGCTAGGAGTGAGTCGGGTGCAAAGGATCGTACCCCTCCCCCTCCCAAGAATTTTGATACACATAAATACACAAAACCATCTAGCACTGACAATAAAACTGAACATAAACCAAATACCATCCCGTATAAGAAGTCTAATGGTACCTCCCACTCCCAAGGGAAACCAAAGAGTAAAGAGTGCTTTTTCATGTCACAAGGAGGGTCACTTTGCAAATGCTTGTCCGAACAAGCCACCAAACAAGGTTGTGTCATTGGCCCGCAGCATAGGGGTGTCGCCTATATCTTCTGAGTTTGCCAAGGGTAGTTCGTCAGAGGTTGGGACACAGCCTGTGTTCAAGAGTCCGGAAGGCTCGAACCCTGTCCGCGACGTCTTTGGGGGTCATAGAGGGCATGGTTTTGTGAGGTGGGCTGGCGAAAGGCGAGGAGTTAAGCTATTGCGTGATACGGGGGTTTCTCAGACCTTGTTAAAGAACTTTACTGGTAGGCCGATTAACGCTGCTCGGGTGGTGGTAGTTCAGGGGATCAATGCTACGAAGTCCTACCCGCTGGTGCGGATGGAGCTGGAGGTGGGTGGTGTGGCGAAGGAGCTGGATGTAGGAATTGTAGAGAACTTGCCTGTTGGGGGCGTCGACCTCCTCCTCGGCAACGACTTTGCGGTGCCTGCTTCTAAGGTTTCACCCTTGGTCGTTGCCGAGAAGGCGGCCGACGTTAGTAGGGAGGAACAGGAGTGGGTTGAAAAGTGTAGCGTACAAACTATGGCGTGCGTTGTGACGCGTTCTCAGACATCCGGAGCCTTGCAGCCACCGCCTCAGTCTATCAAACCGCGGAGGAAAGGTCACAAGAAAACGGGAAGTGTTGGTCAATTGGAGAGTTTTGAGCCGGCAGTGTTTCTTGGTGACTCATTATTGGCACCTATGTAAGAGTCTGGAGAGGCCCCGGGGCCTGTCACCGCTAGTGCAGGTGCAGGGCAGGAAGAGACTCTGCGACAGCATCGTTATGTGCAGCGTGAGGAAAGGATGGCTCAGCGGGACATTGGAGGTGGAAATAAATTATTTAAGATGAACTTGGATAATCTCGCACCTGCTGATATATGTTCCTTGCAGCCGGAAGATCCTGAAGTCAGGGCGTGTGGTAATGGTGCTATCGAACTGGAGAGCGATGGGGATGCGCAGCCTGGTGATTTTTTCTTGTCCGAGGGGATTTTGTATCGGAGACATCAGGATCCCAAGAAAAAGTGGGATGGCGGGTCAGGATTAGTGGACCAGTTAGTAGTACCGAGGGTGTGCCGTGAGAGCTTATTGAGATTAGCTCATGATGTGCCTTTGGCAGGGCACCTGGGTGCACGTAAGGCGGAGGCAGCTCTGAGCAAGCTTTTCTGGTGGCCTGGGTTAAAGGCGAGTGTCGTGTCATGGGTGTCACAGTGTCACACTTGTCAAGTTGTTGGGAAACCCAATCAGGTCATCCCGAGAGCCCCGTTACAACCCATCCCTGTCATTGGGCCGCCCTTCAGCAAAGTAGTTATCGATATGGTTGGCCCATTGCCCCCCACTAGTGCCGGCAATAAATTTTTACTAACTGTAATGGATGTAGCAACACGGTATCCAGATGCTTACCCCATGCACAACGGGATGGCTAAGACTGTTGTCAAAAACCTACTTGTCTATTTCTCTCGTTATGGTTACCCTCAGGAGATCCAGTCTGATCAGGGATTCAATTTTACTTCTGCTCTGTTTAAGCAGACCATGCAGCAACATGGGATAGTGTCTGTGGTGTCATCTGCCTACCATCCCGAGAGTCAGGGAGTTTTGGAAAGGTGGCACTCGACTCTCAAGAGTATGTTGCGGTGTTATTGCATGGAAAATGGGAAGGACTGGGATCTAGGTCTCCCATACGTATTATTTGCTGCGAGAGAAGTACCTGGGGAGAGCTTGGGATTTAGCCCGAACGAGTTGGTTTTTGGACACAGGGTCAGGGGGCCCCTCCACATAGTCAAGGAGATCTGGGAGGGAGTCACAAAGCCATGCTCGCTTCTAAAGTATGTAGTTGAAAGCCGTGAGAGAATGCTAAAGAGCTTGGAGGTAGCAGGTCGGAACCTTAAGAGTTCACAAGCTCAAATGAAGGACAGATACGACCAGAAGGTGAAGCTGAGGGAGTTTGAAGTAGATCAGGAGGTACTGATACTACTGCCTCTGGTGGGACACCCCTTGTCTGCCAAGTATTCTGGTCCGTATCGGGTTGTAAGGAAGGTTTCTGATCTCGACTATTTAGTAGCTACTCCTGATCGTAAGAAAAAGAACCTACTTTGCCATGTAAATCTCATGAAAGAGTATGTGAGGCGCCCCTCCGAGCCTCTCACTGTCCCGGTGTTGATCTGCAGCGATCGTGGTGGAGAAGGAGGAAGGGACAGTCAAGCTGCGGGGGAGGATAATTGGGATTGTCATGTTTCCGCGGATCAGTGGGCGGGGAATTCTAGACAAGTGGCTCACGAGTTGATATTGCACCTGCCTGAGCAACAGCGTGTAGCTGTGCAGCACTTGTTTGATTCAAACCCAGCTGTTTTCGCGGAGCATCCTGGCCTCACTACTCATGCGGTACACGATGTCGATGTTGGGGACCACCCGCCCTTTAAATCAGTGCCATACCGTGTTCCCCCTATTAAATTACCAGCACTTAGGGAAGAGCTGGATTATATGCTGAAACATGGGCTGATTTCTGAGGGTGCAGTAAGGTGGACTTCCCCAGTCACACTGCAGCCCAAACCAGATGGCAAGGTGCGGTTTTGTATAGATTTCCGCAGGTTGAATGGTTTAACCCCCACAAATGCCTACCCTCTCCCTCGCGTGGACGACAGTGTGGATAAGATAGGAAAAGCCAAGTTCCTCACTAAGATAGACCTTGTTAAGGGTTATTGGCAAGTGCCCTTGTCTGAGCGAGCGCGAGAGGTGTGTGGGTTTGTGGTGGACGGTGCCACATATCGTTGCCATGTTATGCCATACGGGCTGAAAAATGCCCCTGCAACGTTTCAGAAATTAATGAACGACATTGTAGCCTACATTCCCAACTGTACGGTGTACCTAGATGATGTCATAATATACGACGAGGATTTTAACAGTCACTGTGCTCACATCGGACAGCTTTTTAATAAACTGAATGAAGCAGGTTTGGTGGTAAACCTGGGTAAGTGCGATTTTGTCAAAGCCACAGTTTTGTACCTGGGGTTCGAGGTGGGGATGGGTCAGGTGTGCCCTCCACAGACAAAGATCAAAGCCATCGATCAGTTTCCCCAGCCTACGACTAAGAAACAAATCATGCGGTTTCTAGGTATGATAGGCTATTATCGTCGCTTCATCAAAGGCTATTCGACTGTACTTGCACCTTTAACTGACTTATTATCTAAGGACAAGAAGTTCCGGTGGTCTCCTGAGTGTGCAGAGGCGTTTTCCTTGGTGAAACACCTGTTATGTACCCACCCCATACTCAGGGCCCCGGACTTCAGCAGACCTTTTCAGCTGGCGACTGATGCCAGTGGCGTAGGGGCTGGGCCTGTCTTGTTACAGACAGATGATGAAGGTATCGAACATCCAGTGAGTTTTTACAGTAAAAAATTCAATAGTGCACAAAGGAATTACTCTGTAATTGAAAAAGAACTCCTGGCGATAGTGCTGGCGCTCAGGCACTTCGATGTATATGTTCCTGCTTTCGGACCAGTCGTAGTGGTTTATACCGATCATCACCCTCTGAAATTCTTGAACCAGTTTCATAACCGGAATATGAGGCAGACCAGGTGGTCACTCATGCTTCAGGAGTATAATCTGGACATACACCATATTGTCGGTTCTGATAACGTGATAGCGGATTGTCTATCAAGGGTGGATGATGTTGGTTAGACTGCCACAGGATTGAGGGTTGACTGTGGAGGAAAATAGGCTGTCACTGTAGTTCAGCCGAAAAAAAACAAATTAAAAAAGCAAAAACCTTATAAAAACTCTTTATTTTTATAACGGGTAGAATTTTGTATAAGATGTTGTAGCAGTATCTAACTTGAATGTTTTCGCTTATTGTCGCTAAGTTAGTTGAACTTGCTCGGTGGAGCGCAACAGTCTTTATTTTTTTATATATAGTGCCTTGTGTCGCAACAGTGTGTGGTACTATGAGAAGCTTTCTGTTAGATATGAAGAACTTAGTCAAGGGTCTTATATCTTGGGGGAGGTGTGACGCTTCTGCATAGTAGCCACGTGCGGGCGTGCGCGCGCGACGGCTGCCCAGCCGCTTAGAAACCGGCTGGCGGCAGCCGGCCGGCAGGCTTTTCCTTAGTATATATCCTACGACAACGTAACTAATGTCTGGGATATTCTTATGTTGTTTCACAGCTTGTAGCTGCCCTTATTCTTAACCAACGCATCTTAGTATATTTTATTCTCGATAGTTGATTGTTTCATTATAATATATAAGATGTAAGGCTAGTGAGAGTGGGAGGAGACGAGCGGGAGAGAGAGACCGGCTGGGGGACGTTGCTTCGCGCGGAGAGTCTAGCTTGGGACGAGCCTGAAGCGTTGCCATATGCATCCGATTGCAACGTTAGGCTTAGTTTCGACTCACGCACGGGGTAGACGATTTTGACCCGGCAACTGTGTTGAGTGTTGCCAAGCCTGGGATGTATTTTGTATGCCTAGGGTGGGGTCCAGACAGATTCAAGACTCAGAGCTCACCTCACTGTCGTACCCTTCGGACCCCCTTGATATCTATCCCTCTCAACCCCACTTAGAAACTTTCTCTCTTACTTTGTATACCTTCTTTCCACTACTTCACCAATCTATTTAATTATCCCATCCCCTTGATAGACCTTATATCTATTATTGTATTAACGACGAGCTCTCAGATAATTAGATAGGATTTTGGGCCTTATGCAGGAGATGTAATTGTTAATGAGACCTAGGAAGCTTTTTTGTTGTCTCATATTTGGTGGTTTCATGCTTGCTAGTGTGTTCTTGTGTCAGGTTAGCAGGGGCTAGACCGGAGGGGAGGCTTTTTGCGATCCTTTAAGTAAAGTCTGCTGGTGCGAGTCCTGTGAACCCGCACGACTTTACTAGGATACCCGTGGGAGTCTGGGGGCATTTTCTTGTCTGTGTCCCTGTGTGTCTAGAGTGTTGTGTTGTGTGAGGGCCCTTGCCTAGTCCACTCAGCACTGCGCTAGCACGTCTTGCTTTTGTTTTAGGGTCGCCAGGAGAGAGTCAGATACTTGCGATCTGAGTCTCTCAAGAGAGCACCCTTTCAATTAGAGTAATTTGGCGCACAGACTTGGGAACGTCCCTAGGCTAGAGCAGGTGGCTCAGCCCGGGTATCCGAAGCCTATATCCTTCCAGCTAGACCTCTGCCACCTGGCAGACTAACAGCTAGGGGTTTATTATTTCTGTATGCTTGTTATTGTGCCACAGTTAACCGTTTTTGTGAGCATTGTGATTCAGGGTGTGGCTTAGAGACTCTGTCCGAGCAGGCTTGCCTGACTAAGAGTGAGAAGCACACCTGTATGTGGTTATGTTGCGAGTTGCTGCCTTTATTTAATTATACCTATGCCATTATACACTGTAGGTCCTATCACTAGTATTTATTCCTGCTTATGAGTTGAGAGTTCTCTAAATCCGTAACGTACTTTCTTTGCTAAGCATCAGATCCTACAGTAGCCGCATGCAGTTTAGAACCCCGCATCTTGTCTACCGGTACGATGTTTTGAGGACTGTTTGCTTTCACCTTCTTTCACGCAGGGGTGATTAGTTGTATTAATTAACGTAACGTTAAATGTACTTTCTTCTAGTTTGTTATTAAATTGTCTCTGCAATTTAATTCCGTTATCTATCTTTTCCTTGAAGCTTTAAGTCAACTTAATTGTGTGATCTTTTATATAGCCTGCTTGACTATCAGCAGTCTATAGTGCGTGCACCCTGTAACCGAGTCATTGGATACCTTGTTGTCCAGGCAGGACTCTTGACGGTTTAGGGTGGTTTGTTGCCTGGGTTTATAGATAAGGGTTGGATCTAGCGTTTTCCGTTGTTGCTTGTTGCCGCATACCTAGTCCAATAGAAAGAGCCCAGTGTTTATATATCCCAGGACGTATCAATACCTATTATCTATATGTATCCAATAATAACCTTTATGTATGTTTCAGTTAAGTATTAACCTCATCAACTCTATCACAACGATTTACTATACCCCTGTAACATTGAATTCCTGTAAGTTAGGGACGAGAATTAATTCAAACATAGTCTCAACGAAACTGTAGGAAATTAAGCAAACATTCACTGGGGTGATGTCCTTAAGGCTGAAAAGTCCGGGGCATCTAATAGCAGTGAAACATTGTCTCGCCCTCCCCCCTACCCTCGAGAATACGACGAGCCTGTTGTGTGTCTTCTGAAGTCCGGATCCTGAAGTCCTGATTGTGAGAAGCAGCCCTCCTGAAGTCCTGACCAGTGAATCTACGTTCTACGTCGGCCAGACTTACTCTCGAACCACTACCCTCCTACATTCCCTTAAGTGTCTCTGAATATCTTCCGTTGTGATTATTGTTGAAAGGTAAGGTAAAATATGTGAATATTACGGTGCTGAATTCTATATAGATCTGTGCCCAAGATCCTTAATTAGTGCATATGTATTAATCCTTCAGAAAGTATATTAACTATTGTATAGATCTGTGTCCAAGATCTAGTGTCAATCTTTGACCTATAACTCTCTTATAAACGTCTTACGCATACGTTATATATTCTTGTTAATTAATTCACTTAGCCAAATACTCACAGATTTTCATTGTATATGTCCATTCTATTATGTATGTTGCAAGTTGAAATTGAAGTGTATTCCGTGTGTTTATTCCCTTCTTAAATAATATTATTGCCTAAAACCTACACTCAATTTCTTATTTTGTTTATCTCAGTCCCCCTCGTCAAAAAGTTTTATTGTTGAGTAAATCATCTATTTTCTTCGAGAAACCTTCATTTACGCTTACTTGCTGTTAAGTGTTAATTTGTTTATTCTATGAACAGTATATCCGTTCATTCTATTACTGATGTAGATAATTTTGATTCTTCTCGTCTAGGAATTCTAGCCTTGCGTAGATATATTATCTAAATATTCATCATTTGAATACACCGCTGATTGTGTGAATTCTCTATAGGAATCTGCTAACTCGTCTAGACCTCCTTTTATGCCTTATTAGGTATTTCCATTAATACAACTTCGTCGTGTGCGCCATTTACTTTTTTTTTTTTTTTTTTTTTTTTTTTTTTTTTTTTTCCAACTTACTTCCTCTCGGGCATAGGCTGAGAGCCTTAACATTCACCGCTTTACAATGAACAGTGAAGCCTGTGAGGTCTTGTTCCAGTCTAGGGAGTGAGACATGTGAAGCACGTAGAGTACAACGAGCACCTGCCATCTTGCCTTCACATGAGGCACGGTGCTCACTCATGGCCCGAAACGACCCCATCTCTGAAGCCACCTCGTTCCCGTGCTTCACTGTCTCACTCCCTACACTCGGACTCTCACACTTACACACACACAACGCCACCTGTTGAGCAGATAACTCACCAGGCATGGCACCCCTATAGCATATTTTGAATATGGGAATATTCATACAGTGCTATTTAATCAGGGAACAATGAGGGTATTTTATTGACGTTTCGGTGGGCTTTGTGGTAATTAGTATTATGCTAATCATTCGTACACACTAATTTTATTTACGCGTTATTTAATATTAGTTAATTACGTTAGTTCTGTTAACTATATATTTTGCTATTTTGTTCAAGGGATATTAAACCTTTGATTATTCGTCAGTAGAGGTAAAATACTAAATCTGAATTCCTCGACCCGAGATATAATTATCGCATATAATCGTTGACGAGTTATATGTTTATATGATAGTTTGCTCAATTTAAGTTAAGCATATATTGAATTGTAAAAGTAATTCCGTATATCTCCCCTGTTAATCTCACTTGATTATTTCAAACACTAAGAATATAGTCGCACTAATAGTAAATATTATTTCCAACATCTAGTACCTAGAATGACCTGATCAAGCTACCCGGTCAGTTTATGTTTTTCCGTGCTATTTAAACGACGTGCGCGCCACTCACCATCTGTGAGCGATTGTTGAACCAGTCCTCTTATACGCTCCTCTCATATTTAAACTTGTTAATTCTTACGTGTTTGTAGGTTCCACTTTAACTTAAAGTCAATCCAAGAATAAAATACGTTAGACACTCAACTCACATAAATATTATTATCAAGGGTTGATTCTATAGGTAACGTGTTTATACTATCTTGCATATTTCCTATATATATCTAATACCCACTTAGATTCGTGTTCCATGTTATTAATTAAATACTGATACTAATGATCATATGTCTTCTACCGTTTGCTTACTATTCCTTATAATAGTTAAGTCAACTCAAAACGGGATCTCATCTATATATAGGCCTACCTGTTTTATAAATAAACTGAATGTGTATAATTTACATGTGTGTTGTTATTGTGTTCTGTAGCACCTATTTGAGTACCTATTTTGTGATTAAGAACGTGTTCGACGTGTTCCTGTCGAGCATATTTACAGTCTATAAGTCCAGAATTGGATTTTAGTGACAACTGAATAATGGGATAAAAATATTATATCCCGGCATAACACTGGCGGCAGCGGTGACTCGATACGGCATATCAACACGAGTGTTCTTATTTAATTTGTATTTTTCTTTGGTACTCAGTTAACACGCAACGAGCGGCCTAGGCGGTAATTTCTATGTACCGCCAAGCATTTTTTGTTTTACCATAAATGGGGTTGTTTCCATGCTCTTTTTCATGCATAAACAAGAGCCAGAGCATAATACAAGTATGTATCCCTGAAAGAGCGTAAATTGAGCTTTCCAATGACACCCGAACCATCCTTCTACGATCACTGGTTGTCTTGCAACGATCGTGCAACCGAAGGGCAAAACCGCTAAAATACGGTAATTTCGTTACATAATTACGTGTGTGGCGAGTGAATGAGGGTGAAGTAGTGTTGAGTACATGTCAGTGGGCCCACGACGGTCGTGGCGAGCGGTCATGAGGCAACTTACGCTCCTCCCACCGCTCGGCTCTCTCTCAGAGCCAATATTGCGCCAAAATTGCACTCGGACTTAAGTCGGGCCCCGCCACATAGTCCAGATTTTTAGTCGGGCCCCGATAGACAAGGGTTAAAGTGTTAGCACATTATTCACCATGGCAGCCAGTAGATCTCTTGACATCCCGGCGTTCAAGCCTGAGAATTATGATATCTATACATACATGGAGATAGTCAAACCGGTCCTGGACATTATGTTCGGAAACGAGGACGCTTCCAAGATCCAAACTATTGTGGTAAATTTAGGGAAATATGCATCTAAAGTGTCGGGGTATGTGCATGATAATATGCCTGGTTTAACCTGGGCGCAATTTGAGTCTTATGTGAAAACTGCCATTAATCCAGTGCTGGGACAAACCATAGCTGATAAGAAATTTCACTAAATTAAATATTCGGGGAATTTGGACGGCACTATTGAGCAGTTACATCAGATAGCATTAACTGCGTTCCCAGAAGAAACCATGGCACAAAGAAAGAAGGTAGTGTTCAAGGCACTTGTGAGAATTTTGCCTGACCCGGTGGCCGACCACTTTTCGATAGTCGAGCCTACTAGTTATGACGCGGATCTGTCAGTGATAAGACGTATCATGGCCCTCCGGAAATCTAGGGAACAAGACAAGATTGCCGTGATCAGTAAAGTTACCACCCATCCAACCACCAAAGCAGCCCCCATCAGTGGTCCAGTAGCTTCTCGTCTGGCCGATAAAGTAGAAGAGTGGGCCAGGATTAGACCAGCTGACTGGAAGCCTTGTTCAGGACCATGCATGTTGTGGTCACTAAAAAAATCATTCGGCGAATTGACCAGGAAGAGACTCAGGACCCAAAGCTGGTGGGCTCAAATTCCCTGGATTAAACCGCGTCAAATAGCCACTATCATAGAAGACGGAACGGCAGGAATAGAAGACGGACAGACTGAAGAAGAAACGGAGCCCTACATACCTGAAGTCATACAGCCAGATCCTCAGGATTTTTAGGCTGCCCCTCCCCCCCCCCCCTCCCAAACAAATAGTCGTAAACATGGCGGGGGCTCATGACGGCACATCAGATAATGGTCTTCCAGTATATACCAAAATCACACTTAACGGGGTGAAAGTTCGACTGCTGATAGATACGGGAGGTTCCCATTCTTGCCTGTTCCTTCCTTTTTTCCGAAGACATAAAGATGTTTTTGGAAAAATGCAATCTTCCTCCATAATCCTTGTCAGTGCGAATGATCAAGTCATTCCGAATTTAGGACAGACTCTTCCATTGTATGTAAACACCCCTCTTCCCCATCACGGAGTCAATCATTCTTTCGTGATATATAATCTCAGTGAGACTAAGTACGATGGTTACTTAGGTCTCGATCTCCTCATATCTTTGAGTGCCTCTATAAATTGTAGGCACCGCACATTAACTTTTGATCCACCTTCAAAACTCGAAAAAAAAACTCCCTTGACACTATCAAGCAGTTAAAATCAGAACCTTTGCCTACCCCTCTCCCGATCACTGCTAAACCTCAAAGTAATCAACAAAACCTCCCCCTCCAATCTCATATCATATCTCAAGCTATCATTTCCACTACAATCACAGTTCCTCCTCATCATGAGAAATGGGTTCCTTTAGTACCTACCATCTCAGGCGATGTACTTTTGACCCCACACCTCCAAAGCCCTTTCAATGGGGCATGCCTAACCGCTCCTAGCCTGCTACCAAACCACTTAAATTGTATCAAGATAGCTAATATCTCTGATAAACCAGTCACATTGCCAAAAGGACTAGCCATTGGCGAACTTGAGATGTATTCCGAAGAATTGTCTGTTCCCACAGATTCTTCCCCCCCCCCCCCCCTTTAAGAACCCCCTTCCTAATATTCCTACCAATCTGACTCTTAACCAACAAACTGACCTCACAAATCTACTCATTTCCTACCAAGATATTTTCGCTACCTCTTGTCGAGATATGGGTAAAACGGACATGATACATCACCCTATCCATACTGTAGGGCATCTCATCAAGCAACCCATCCGTAGGAAAAATCCAATTCAAAGACAAAAAGAGGAAAAACAAGTACAAGATATGCTCGCCACAGGAGTAGTCAAAACATCAACAAGCTCTTGGTCATCTCCGGTTGTACTGGTCCGGAAAAAGGACGGGTCCACCCGCTTCTGCATTGATTACAGGCAGCTCAATGACGTTACTATCAAAGACGCTACACCCCTCCCAAGCATTGATGACTCCCTAGATTCTCTGCTTGGGGCAAAATGGTTCACCACTCTGGACCTACAAGCAGGATACTGGCAAGTTCCAGTATCACCAGAGTATCAACAAAAGACGGCCTTCTCCACCAGCCAAGGCAGGCTATACGAATTTACTGTGTTACCGTTTGGCCTGTGCAATGGCCCAGCCACATTCGCCAGGTTAATGGAATCCGTGTTGCAAGGATTGACCTGGGAGACATGTCTTGCCTATCTGGATGATATCATTGTATTCGGGAAAACATGGGCCGAACACTTACAACGGTTGAAACAAGTATTTCAACGAATCAAAGATGCAAGCCTCAAACTCAAGCCCTCCAAATGTACACTAGCTAAAAATAAAGTAAATTTTCTGGGACATATTGTCTCAGAATAAGGTACTTCACCAGATCCTAGCAAATTAGAAGCTATAAGTAAAATCACACCTCCCCCTAACGTCAAAGGAGTACAAGCTTTTCTGGGTTTGGCATCTTATTATCGAAGGTTTGTCAAAAATTTCGCCACTATTGACAAACCTTAGCACGATCTGACCAGAAGAGAAGAGCCCTTTAAGTGGACAGAACAACGTCTCCAAGCCTTTAACAACCTGAAGGATAAATTAGTGGCATCTCCGGTTGTATCTTTTCCGGATTACACCCGCCCATTCAGACTATATACGGATGTGTCCCAATTTGGAATAGGTGCCATTCTTGGACAAACGAGAGACGACAAGGAACATATAATTGCATGTGCTAGTCGCACTCTAAATCCAGCTGAAATCAATTATCCTGTCACAAAACGAGAATGTTTAGGCATGATATGGGCCCTCCAATATTTCAAAGCGTACCTGGCCGGGGTCAAGGTCACTGTCATTACCGATCACCACGCACTCCAATGGCTACGTAAATCAGATACTAAGAACGCTTTGACAGTCAGATGGAGAGAATCGCTAAACTACATACCAATGCGGATGCTCTCTCTCGCCTGCCCATCAACTCGTCAAGTAATAACCTGACATCAAAAGAGTCACCCTATTCTATACTTGCCATTCACCATCAGGACTCGTTAGATAACAGTCAACAAGAACTATTAAATTAATTTCAAAGACAAGAGAAACCCGACTGGATGCCACACAAGATATTTTCACAACTAACCAGAAGAGGCGATAATTTATTCACTATAGATGGACAAATTATCATCACTCCACAAGCTGCACTATCCACCATGCAGTCTATACATATGGACAATGGAATTCACCTCGCTCAAAGAAAACTCATCACCACATTCCAGCAAGTTAATTGGACCTCTTCACCATATATAACTGCCAAGCGTATCACAGAAGCTTGCAAAGCATGTGCTTTGGGAAAGGATAGAACCCGCACAGCTGGCCCTGCTGGCAAGTTAATCTCTTCCAAACCATGGCAATTACTTGCAGTTGACGTTATGGGCCCAATGGAAGGTAATCAAGGTTTTAAATACATTATAACCTTTGTAGATACCTGTTCCAAGTATGTCATTGCTTGCCCTGCTAAAGAACACTCTGCCATTGCAGTAGCTGAGGCTCTCATTCAACATGTCTTTCCATATTTTAGGTTACCTGAGGCTATTCATTCAGATAATGCCCCAGAATTTACCAGTCACATTTGGTCCCAACTATCTCAAATGGGTGGGTTCAAAATCAGCCACTCCTCCCCATACTGGCCTCAAGACAACTCCATTTGTGAAAGAAGCCATAGAACAATTGCCAATCAGATAAGGACCAGACTACAACAAATGGACACCAAAGATTGGCCAGGACAAGTAAAAATTGTACAATGGGGTATCAATACATGCCCCAGAGAAGACGGTATTTCACCCCATGAACGTGTGTTCGGAGTACCACCATTACTCCTTCCTCTCCGCCATCTAGCTGCCCCGTATGAGCCCTCCTCCAACTTCGACCAGTCATTAGTCCATCTAAAAATCTGTCTCCGTCAGATACAATACGTGCAAGATCTACAACCTGATCTATCTATCTATCTATTGCCTGACACCGTGATCCCCGAAGGGGTGGCCACGAACGAACCGCCCCCATGCACCTCTGTCCCCAGTCAGTCGACGCCCCTCCCCCCAACCAGCACCACCTTCGTTCATGTACTTCCTCACTCCATCCTTCCACCTCATATTCGGTCTACCTCTCCCCCTCTGTCCCTCCACCTCGCTCTCATACACCCTCTTAGTCATTCTCTCACTTTCCATACGTTCCATATGGCCGAACCATCTCAAGTTGTTCCTTTTCACACTTTCCAGCACATCTACCTCCACACCACACCTCCTTCTTACTTCCTCATTAGTCTGTCTATCCCTCCATGTAACTCCGCACGCACTCCTTAAGTAATTCATTTCCACTGCTCTCACTCTTGGTCTGAGTCTCTCAACCAACGTCCATGCTTCGCTTCCGTAAGTCAGTGTCGGGATAACCACACTGTCATGCAAGGACTTCTTCACTTCCATACTGACCACCCTATTTCTTGTTACTGCTTTTAGCGTTCCTACAACCCTCTTCCCCTGTTGTACCCTCTCCCGCACCTCTTCATCCATAGTCCCATCTTTACTCAACACACTGCCCAGATACTTAAAAGAGTTGACGATCTCCATAGCCTGACCGTTCAGCTTCACCTCACACTCTGTGACTTCACCCCTTTCGAAGACCATAACCTTGCTCTTCCCCGTATTTACCTTCAAATTCCGTTTTTCGCACACTGTTCCAAACTCATTTACCAGACCCTGCAACTCCCATTCATTATCACTCATCAGAACTGTATCATCCGCAAACAGCAGTATAGGTAGCTTCCACTCAATTCCCTCCCTTTTCAGCGATACACCAACATCCACTGCTCTTGATAGTATTTCTTTCATAACTCCATCCATATATACAGTAAACAACCATGGGGACATCACACACCCCTGTTTCAACCCAACATTCAGGTCAAAGAACTCACTCTGCTCACTCTCCACACGTACTGCCGCCTTTGCACCCTCATACATGCTCTTCACTGCTTTCAGCAACTTGCCCTCTACTCCGTATATTCTAAGTACTTTCCACAAACCTTCTCTATCCACTCTGTCATAGGCCTTCTCCAAGTCCATAAAGGCAACATACACCTTTTGTTTCTTCTCCAGATACTTCTCCACAACACAATTCAGGGTAAAAATCTGATCTACACATCCTCTTCCCTTCCTAAAACCTCCCTGCTCGTCGCCTATCCATTTCTCCGTTCTCACTCTCACTCTCTCAATCACTACCCTACTGTATACCTTCCCTACTACGCTTAGAAGACATATTCCTCGGTGGTTACCACACACTCCTCTTTCCCCTTTGCCCTTATATAGGGGGACTATTATGCCAGTCTTCCAGTCATCGGGTGCACTCCCCTTCTCCCATGCTAGTTTGCACATTTTCCATACCCATTCTATCACTATCTCACCACCATACCTCAACATTTCCCCACACACTCCATCTGTTCCTGGTGCTTTCCCCAACTTCACTCTTTTCATGGCTTCCCACACTTCTGACCTCCTGATCCCCACCTCCTCCTCCACTACTTCTCTTCTTCTCCCTCCCATACCATATCCAGCTATGTTTGCTGGCTCTTCATTCCTTTCATTTAGCAACTCACTGAAGTACTCCCTCCATCTTTCGACTCTCTCTTGCTTCTCGGCTAGCATTCTCCCATTCTTATCTTTCACACCCTTACTGTTTCCCTTGCTACCTTCCCTAACTTTCTTGACTTCTTTCCAGAACAGTTTCTTACTCTCCCTCCATTTTACACTCAGATTCCTTCCAAATTCCTCATCTACTCTTCTCTTACTTTCCTTCACTACTCTCTTCACCACCCTCTTACTCTCCATGTACCTCGCTCGTGTCTGTCCCTCGGAATCTTCATTCCCTCTGCTACCCAACCACTCTCTATATGCTTTCTTCTTTTCTTCCACAGCTATTCGTACCTCTTCTGTCCACCATGCTGTACCTTTCACTCCCCTCCCTCTTCTCCTCACTCCACACCTCCTCACATGCTGCACAGATCTCATCCTTAAACACCTTGCTCATCTCCTCCACTTCCTCCATAACTTCCAGGTCGAACCCACCTAGTCGTCTTTCCACTGCTCTCCTGTACTCCTCCCTGATTTCCTCCTCCTGCAACCTCTCCACCTTCCTCACCATTCCACCCTCCTCTCGCCTCCCTCCCGCTCTCCTCACCCACTTCTTTTGTATCCTAACCTTAGCTACCACTACATAATGATAAGACAGACCCCCTCCAATACCCCTATACACCCTAGCATCCATCACAGATTTCTTCATTCGTTCATCCACACATACATAATCAATCAATGACTTTCGTTCCACCACTGTCTTATCTTTCATCGTCAACATCCGTTTCCATGTGTACCTGTGGATCATTCTGTGTCGGAAGAAGGTGTTGGCTATCCACAGCCTCCTCCCCTGATGAAACTCCCAAAGCCAGTCCTCACCGGGTCGGCGATCTGATTATGGTGGCTCAATTACCTGTGCCGTCCAAACTCAAACTGAGGTTTAAAGGTCCTTTTGAAATTCTGACAGTCCCAAATTGCTATCAGGTTACCATCAATTATTTTGGTGAGTCACGCACATACCGTACCAGACATGTCCGTAGATTTCAGCCTATTGATGAGAATATGATTATGCTTGCAGATCCTGACCAGAATGACATATTACCTGCATCAAATAATCAGAATTTGGGATCCACAGAACCTGCAGCACTTGACATCAATCTTCCTGTGACACCTGTACCGAGAAAGAAACCCATGCATGTTACACCAACTCTACTACCACAAACCACACCTCCTGTGCAATCACGCACCAAGCCGGTTGCATACCCTTTATACACTCCTATACCTACTATGCCTACGCGAACTGTCACTGCCCCTTCAAATCTACCTTCTCAAACTATAACTCAACAATTCATTTTGCCTATTCCTTCATCGCCTTCTATCAGCATTCCTATTTATGCTGAATCTCCTGGTACTCTACCAACTACCTCTGCTATTACTAATATTTATAATATAGCTACTCACCCTTTATCAACTCAACCGCAAATGTCCTCTCATTTGCCTGATCAATTACCTATTCAACTTCCTCAAAATTCTACCGACCCTATTACTTATGCTAGTAAACTCAAATCTCCAGCTCCTTCTGTATCTCACTCCATTGCTAAGCCAACTTCACGACCCCTTCCACTATTTAAAAAAAAAATTCCCTCCACATCCTCCCAAAATGCTCCACCTTTTCCTTCTCAACTACCTCGCCCTAAATCAAACCTGTCAAGAAAACTGTCACAAACTTCCAGCTCTACCTCCTCCGCTTCTCCACAATCTCGTGTAAATCAACCAAACCCTAATACCTTCTCATTCTAATCCTACCTGTACAAGATCTGGTCGACGTGTGAATCCACCTCAACGATGGGCGCCAACATTCGGACCTACACATACAAGGCGGGGCTCCCCCAAAGCTACATCGCCACCGTCATATCTGACCACCCCGCCTAAAGCGAGGTCAACATCAACCTGTGGACCTACAACTACCCCTGTCCACACACCACACTCTAACCCTGCCCAGGTCATAGCTACCCCAGCTCCGGCAGTGACTACACCTCCTCCGAACAGCCAGTCTTCACCAGCACCTTCTACAACCATGAGAACTAACTGCGTGATGGTGTCTGATGGCCTCAACAGCTCTCAAGTAAAGTCTCCCCAGCAGTTGGTTCAAATTGCATCGGAGGCCAAGCAACCACTCCATGTACATATGGCCATGGACGTAGCAACTCCTGCCGACATCCCTACTACCATGTGGTTGCTCACCATGCAGAATCTGTCCCCTGTTCTCAATAACTCCACCACCAGGTCATACATTCTGAAATCACGAGGTCGTGACTTTTTTTTCGCCGAAGGTGGTGAAGTGACGGGGTTAGATAAAACAGGGACAAACCTCACCTGTAAGATTGCTAGCATGCAGGTGAGCAGAAAGGAGAAGCGGGACAACAAGAGCCAGAAGAAAACACACTACCGAAGTACCCCATGAGCCCAGGAATTTCCCATATTCTACGGACCACAGCGCGAGGTCATCTAGGTCAGTCACCCCAGCAAAAGGGAAATACCTTGACCCAATCACAGTCCAGCTCTCAAACTATGGTCACCAATCACCAGCCACCATTTGTTCAGCCACCAGATTTGCATTATGATGAAGATATGTTTATGCAAATGCAACATCAAAGGCCTGAGTGCTACCAGAACAAGTGGACATAAGAGATCCTACTTGTTGTTATGGTCCTGGGGAACTATCAAATCTACGAGAAGATAAAGAAGAACCGAGTTATTCAGAATATCACCAATGAACCTCAGTTATGACATAATCACTAGAATTACGATTACGTCTGTATTAAGTTAAATGACTCTCACTTAAACATTAAATAAAATACCTATTATCTATATGTATCCAATAATAACCATTATGTATGTTTCAGTTAAGTATTAACCTCATCAACTCTATCACAACGATTTACTATACCCCTGTAACATTGAATTCCTGTAAGTTAGGGACGAGAATTAATTCAAACATAGTCTCAACGAAACTGTAGGAAATTAAGCAAACATTCACTGGGGTAATGTCCTTAAGGCTGAAAAGTCCGGGGCATCTAACAGCAGTGAAAAATTGTCTCGCCCTCCCCCCTACCCTCGAGAATACGACGAGCCTGTTGTGTGTCTTCTGAAGTCCGGATCCTGAAGTCCTGATTGTGAGAAGCAGCCCTCCTGAAGTCCAGACCAGTGAATCTACGTTCTACAGTGGCCAGACTTACTCTCGAACCACTACCCTCCTACATTCCCTTAAGTGTCTCTGAATATCTTCCGTTGTGATTATTGTTGAAAGGTAAGGTAAAATATGTGAATATTACGGTGCTGAATTCTATATAGATCTGTGCCCAAGATCCTTAATTAGTGCATAAGTATTAATCCTTCAGAAAGTATATTAACTATTGTATAGATCTGTGTCCAAGATCTAGTGTCAATCTTTGACCTATAACTCTCTTAAAAACGTCTTACGCATACGTTATATATTCTTGTTAATTAATTCACTTAGCCAAATACTCACAGATTTTCCTTGTATATTTCCATTCTATTATGTATGTTGCAAGTTGAAGTTGAAGTGTATTCCGTGTATTTATTCCCTTCTTAAATAATATTATTGCCTAAAACCTACACTCAATTTCTTATTTTGTTTATCTCAGTCCCCCTCGTCAAGAAGTTTTATTGTTGAGTAAATCATCTACTTTCTTCGAGAAACCTTCATTATCGCTTACTTGCTGTTAAGTGTTAATTTGTTTATTCTATGAACAGTATATCCATTCATTCTATTACTGATGTAGATAATTTTGATTCTTCTCGTCTAGGAATTCTAGCCTTGCGTAGATCTAATATCTAAATATTCATCATTTGAATACACCGCTGATTGTGTGAATTCTCTATAGGAATCTGCTAACTCGTCCAGACCTCCTTTTATGCCTTATTAGGTATTTCCATTAATACAACTTCGTTGTGTGTGCCATTTACTTATTAGTATTATGCTAATCATTTGTACACACTAATTTTATTTACGCGTTACTTAATATTAGTTAATTACGTTAGTTCTGTTAACTATATATTTTGCTATTTTGTTCCAGGGATATTAAATCTTTGATTATTCATCAGTAGAGGTAAAATACTAAATCTGAATTCCTCGACCCGAGATATAATTATCGCATATAATCGTTGACGAGTTATATGTTTATATGATAATTTGCTCAATTTAAGTTAAGCATATATTGAATTGTAAAAGTAATTCCGTATATCTCCCCTGTTAATCTCACTTGATTATTTCAAACACTAAGAATATAGTCGCACTAATAGTAAATATTATTTCCAACATCGCAGTACCTAGAATGACCTGAGCAAGCTACCCGGTCAGTTTATCTTAATCCGTGCTATTTAAACGACGCGCGCGCCACTCACCACCCGTGAGCGATTGTTGAACTAGTCCTCTCGTGCGCTCCTCTCATATTTAAACTTGTTAATTCTTACGTGTTTGTAGGTTCCACTTTACCTTAAAGTCAATCCAAGAATAAAATACATTAGACACTCAACTCACATAAATATTATTATCAAGGGTTGATTCTATAGGTAACGTGTTTATACTATCTTGCATATTTCCTATATATATCTAATACCACCTTAGATTCATGTTCCATGTTATTAATTAAATACTGATACTAATGATCATATGTCTTCTACCGTTTGCTTACTATTCCTTATAATAGTTAAGTCAACTCAAGACGGGATCTCATCTACTTTATAGGCCTACCTGTTTTATAAATAAACTGAATGTGTATAATTTACATGTGTGTTGTTATTGTGTTCTGTAGCACCTAATTGAGTACCTATTTTGTGATTAAGAACGTGTTCGACGTGTTCCTGTCGAGGATATTTACAGTCTATAAGTCCAGAATTGGATTTTAGTGACGACTGAATAACGGGATAAAAATATTATATCCCGGCATTACAATATGTAAGGTAACCATTAACAATTATATTACTGAACATAAGTATAATATTTACCTTAGTGTCCTTCTAGTTGCTGATGGTAAGTAGAGTGAAGTGATTTTTTTTTTTTGGCCTAATGAAAAAGCCATCAGCCCGACAAAATAAAACATGTAAATTGTTAAACACCTCATAATACTGGAGAGTGATAGAGGCAAGTATCACAATCCAGTATATGTCACAGGTTCCAAAGCAAATAGCAACAATGAAATAATAAAGGCAACATTACCTGAGAAGAAGAGTGCCAGGACATAACACATTCTTAAGAACGTGAACTGTCTAGTAACTCTAAAACATTTTATCATATTACAAAGGGAACAAGCTAAATATGGACTAAGATGAACAGGGAATTAAAGACAAAATTAATTATTTTAGCAAGCTAAGGTAAACTACTGGGTCCTGTGAAAATAAGAAATAATAGCTTATGGCAATATTATAAAAAGTATGCTGAAAGGATCAAAGTATATGCAATAAAACACCACCACCAAAAATATAACTCAAACTATAACTCGCTGAATAAATAGGTCTCTTTCAAGCAAGTCGTCAATCAATTTGTCAACCACACCATCATAACCCAAGATCGAGTCCAAAGTGATGGGGACATTATTTTCCCTGCAGTACATCAGGAGAGGGTTTCACTCCTCCACAAATCTACCACAGGAGAATTGGATGTGATTGATCGATAGAATCCCGCCACAGGTGGGACATTGCGGCGGGAATACATGGCTCATGTAAAGTTTCATATGTGTCAGTAGGGTACAGTTCATTCTAAACCTTGCGAAGACAATCTCCTCCATGCGAGAGCGATGTGTAGCAGATGGCTAAACTTCAAGGATGGGTTGGACTTAACGAACTTCCAGGTCAGTCCACTGACTTTGCCACAGAAGATTAATTGGTTTCTTACCAATACAGGCTTGACTGGATATCCCAAAGGACGTCCCACAGCCCCTCAAAGTCTACCACCACTTTCGCTAGTGCATCTGCCTGCTCACTGCCAAAAATACGAAAATGACCAGCACCCAAATCAAAGAGAAGGATTCACAACTTGAGTGCAACTTATTGATAATGCGGCCCTGGATTTCAGAAATATCAGCTGTACACGAATCGATTACCTTGAAGGGCTGACTTAGAATCCAAATAAATTACAAAGCTATCATGTGGAGAATGTCAGCAAGATCTACGGCTCGGTCAATCAGAAAAACCTCAGAAGTTAATACAGACATATGTATCGGCACCTGGTACCTGAGGCGACATTCAAACGACCACACACTTGTCATCTTGAAAACTGAGGGAGTTGGAGACACCCCCCTCCCCCCCCACTTAAATCCTATTCTGGCACCTCCTTAGTATGTATGCCTATGCCATCTTGAAAACTAGGAGTAGTTCATGAACAAACAGACAGACAGAAAGTGCCCTTAAAATAATAGTCTAGCTGAGGTACCCGGCGCTGCCCGAAGCATGGGGCGGGGGGCTTCGTTCCCGTCCCTCCGGGGGTTGAGGGGACAACAAAAAATGTGCCTAAAACCTCCTTAGTATGCATGCAATATATGGGCTATCCATCTTGAAAACTGAGGGAGTTGGAGCCTCCCCCCCCCCCCAATACCCCCGTTTAAATCCTATTCTGGCACCCCCTTAGTATACATGCCAATTATGGGCTCTCCATCTTGAAAACTGAGGGAGGGGGGGGTCCCTCCCCCCCTCCGGATTAAGACCTATTTTGGCACCCCCCTTAGTATGCATGTCAAGTATGGGCTCTTCATCTTGAGAACTGAGGGAGAAGTTCATGAACAAACTGGGAGGTTTGACGTACCTCCCAACCTACCAAATAGGAAAACCTACTATTTGGTAGTAGTCTTGGAAAATCCAACGTCAAGGCTATTAACCTAATTGCAATGACGACTTGTCTATTTTGACTGCTATGTCGTCATTCCAACCGCGGTTAAAAAGAAAACGTCTAGAGTCTACTCCTAATCTTGCTCTAGGAGACGTTGTACATTAACCAAAACAACCACCGAAGGTGAAAAAAGCATAGAAGAGAAGAAAAAAGGGGGTTTACCTTAGTTACCGCTTAAGGCCCATCCCGTGTTCCGTCATGTGCAGATCCCTGTCGAACGTGCGCATGAGCGACCCTCTCTTGTCATCACATCTCACGTCAGCAGAAGAACGCGGATGGGCAGGGGTCCGGCGTGAGGGAGGGTATTATGTACGTTGGATTTTCCAAGACTACTACCAAATAGTAGGTTTTCCTATTTGGTAGGTTGGGAGGTACGTCAAACCTCCCAATTTGTTAGTAGTCTTGGCAAATCCAACGTCAAGGCTGCATAACAAATAGGAGGAGGACATCCAAGCCCAACCTACCAAAAAAAAACAATGCATAAAACAAAATTACGAATGACAAAGACACAATTTAAACAAGAGAGTTTAATAAAAGAGTGAAAAACTGAGGAGTAGCTAAAAAGAACAGTTTTAACACATGCCCGTCATTCATAGTAATGCAAAAACATAGACTTGTCTGAAACCAAAAAGGTACTGTACCCAAAATCCCTTTTCTTCAAAAACCAACAAAAACACTGAACACAAGAACAAAACACAATTTTCAATGTGGCAAAAACACTTATGTACTGGAACAATACATAATCCCAAACTTGCAATCCAGTGTTGCAAACCCGTACACCCCCTCCCCCCCCCTTTGTCAAATAAAACGAAGGAAAAGAACGAGGGACAAGGAGGGAAGACCAGGGATCTTCGCCAGAGCACCAGGAAACACGACCCCCGAGAGCAATCACCGGCCGAGGGGGTCGAACACTGGACACGGAGAGGTAGGAGGAGATGAAGGAATTGATAGAAGACCCACATAACCGCTGAGGCGATGGCAGGTAAGGATCGACGTGGCAGGAACCGGAAGGAGGCAGCAAAGTATCTGACATCGTGCGCAGAACCCCTACAAACAGGGTGACGGGCACGAACGGTCCGACAAACGTGGCGGCCCATCTGCACCTGCGAGAGCCTCCCACCTGTCCGAGGAGACACCCACACAGCAGTACCCGAAGGCGGCGCCACAGACACAACAGAGGAGTGCAAGGCTGACACCGGGCACAACACATGGCGAGGATGCCCACGCCGTAAAGCCTGGACGGCGAAAGGCTGGAAAGCGGGGGCCTCCCTCCCATGCGTGGTAACAAAAGGAGGGGAGGAGGCGAACGAGACGCCATGCAAGGACGGGGAGAATCGCACGCAGTCCCGGGGCCGTGACAATGCCGCTAGTGCAGACACCCGATCCCCAGTGGCCAGAGCGACAAGGAAGAGTGGACGCCCGAGCAACGGAACCGGCGTAGCGGCCCTTGTATACGTGGGTGAAGCCAGAAGGACCAGAGCCCGCCCCAGATCCCACTGCGGAGGGACCTGGCGAGGAGGCGGTCGATCCCGGAAGGCAGCCGTCAGGAAGGAATCCAGCTCCTATGGCGGAACGACCAGCCCAGCGACGGACCCAAAGACCCCCCGGACGGCAGACAAGTGGGTACGTATAGCGTCGACTTGAAAGTGACGTGTACGGAAGAGGTGAAACAAGGAGCGTAGGACGAGGGAAGGAGAGCCAACTGGCAGGTGAGTGGCCTGGAGCCACCTAGTAAAAGACCTCCAGCGGGACCCGTAAGTCCCCCAAGGAGAAGACGGCCAGGAACGCTGCAGGAAGTCAGTCAGGGCCCGGCCGGGGACCGGGAGCCACCGTGCCTCATGAACAAGCACGATGTGAAGGCCAACGAGGTCCGCAGGTCCCCAACCTAGCCCAAGTGGAAGCCGGAGACAGGTAGAGGGACCGGACTCGGGCACCACCGCGGCAACCGGGCGGACCAAGCCTGTGCCGGCCACAGAGGCGCGAGGAGCCAGACGCAGCCGTGGCACAGCCGCAGCCTCGCGAGGACTGGGCACATCAACAGCGCGTCCGGTGGCGGAAAGATGTATAACGACCGCCACCTGTACCAGGCTACCATGAAAGCGTCCGGAACCCCCCCCGGAGCGCGAGGCCGGAGGGAGAGGTCCAAAGGCAACTGGCGCGGCACCCCCGATGCGAACAAGGCGACCTCCAGAACACCTCAGGAAGCAGCGAGGTCGGCGAACACAGTCCGTTTCATCGCCCATTCTACAAGAACGCCCTGCCTTCTCGACAGGGCGGCCGCCCACAGGGTGGCAGGCCCGGGCAGGGAGGAGGCATGCAAGGAGAAGGGGTGTCGGTCCGCGAGGAAGAACAACTCCACCAAGACCCCCAATAGAGTCAACGACCTGGAGGATCCCAGCATAAGGAAACAGGGGACAGCTTGTCTGAGTGTCCAACCCGAAGGCCACCGACTTACCCCGAAGGGCCAGCGCGTGGTCCCGCAGGAAGACCAAAGGAACCAACAGTCCGAGGGCATTGACGGGTAAGTGGAGGGAGACCCACCCATCTGCCGGGAAGGGGACGTCCCAGGTTCGATCGGGAACCTCACCCAACCTCGCTCGACGTATCTGTGGCTTCCCAGACCGTCGGCGGGGGGACGGTCCAGGGCACAGCCGCAGAGAGCGAGCCCCGAGCAACCCAACGACCGAAGCGTCTGCGAACGGTATGCGGGAGCGGCAGGAGCCGAACCATAGGGGCAACGGAAACACCGCGGTGCCCATGAGGAGGAGGCGGAGTAGCCAGAGGCTCCCTAAGGGAAGGGGCAGAGCGGCCCAATGCAGCGAACCCACGAACGAGTCCCAGATCCACCCCGGGAGGGAGACCGAGTGCAACACGGCGAAGACCTTCCACCGAAGGTGCACCGCGGCCGGCAGACCCCGGGTCACCGTAGCGCCGGACAAAACCCATGCGAGACCGACCCCTGGCATGACACGCGACGGGGTCAAGCGTGACTTGGGAACATCGAAGGGGAACCCTAACCGTGCGATGTTGCGAACGACTGTGAGGGCGTCGCCAATGCACAGTCCTAGGGCTTCGGAAACTACCAACCAATCGGCCAAGGAAAACAGGATCTGGTGCCCGCTCCTGAGGAGAGGACCCAGAGCCTGCCCCACCAGTGCGGAGAAGATCTGCGGCGCGATGTGGAGACCGAAGGGAAGGCCGTCGAACAGGAACACACGATCGGAAGTCCGAACGGCCAAGAATCGCTGGAAGCGAGGATGGAAAGGAACGAGCCAAGACGCATCCTGGAGGGCCAGCGACACTACCCACGACAGAGGGCACAGGGCCAGGCGTACCAGGGGTACCGGCAGCATCCGAAACCGTGTGTGCACGATGTGCCCGTTGAGGGCCGACAGATCCAGCACCGGTCGCATCGCGTCGCAGTTCGTCGACGGTACCAGAAAGACACGAGAGGAAAACCGGGTGACCGGCGGTCAACTCCCTCGACGCTACCCAGCTCGGGCATGGAAGTGAACACGTGGGCCACCTCTGAAGAGATGGGCCGGCGTCGGTGACAAGAGCGGAGTGGGGGTCTGGACGGCCACCTCCAGGTGCGACCCCTCCGCGCAACCCGCCGCCCCCAACGTCCCTCGCGGCTACCGAGGGGCGCAAGGGCGAAAACAACCCGAGGGAGCACCCGAGAGGATGGGAGCGACCCGGTCGGCCAGACGAGAAGGAGAACAAGGAGGCCGACCCAGAGAACTACACATTGTGTTGACGTGGAGGTACCCCCGGTACGGGCCGTGCGGGCATGAGCGCCACATTGACCTCCTCTACCCCCCCCCCAACCCCGTCGATAAGGGCGGGCCACCCCAACCCCAGGCCGGCGCGGGGCTGACCCCATCGAAGGGCGGCCGGAAGTGGAAGGCCGGCCAGCCCCGACACGGAGGGGATGAAAGGGGCAAGAACAGAAGTGCGAGGCGGAACCGACGCACTGGCCTGCAACGTCCCAGTCCTGCGCCCGTGCAAGGCGGCAGCACTTGCAGCAGCACCCCGAAGAGGACCGGCAGAAGGACGGGACTGAGAAGACCCCGCGCGCGGCACAGCGCGTCGGTGCGTGACGTAAGCAGGGTCCGCAACGACACAGCGCGGTGTCGCGTGTCGGAAGCAGGGGCCGCCGACAGAGAAGCGTAGCATTCCCAAGCATCCTGCTTAAAAAACCCCGACATATATAGCGCAGAGTACAACAAACCCTGACGAATAACCAAGGGGGCCGGCCGGCACAACGAAGACCGTACCGGCGGGCGTTGCCGAGTTGCCGCGCACAAAACCGCCTTCAGCTCGGGAACCAAAGACACCGCGAGCCGAAGGTGGACCCTCTGAACGCGGTCCAAACCCTCGCGAAGATCGCCTGGCGCAGACGCCTCGAAAAGCCGCAGGTGGTGAACAGACGTCTGGAGGGAACCTAAAGACAAGACAATAAGTCCGTCACCCTCTGTCGCAAGGGAAAAACCTTGGCGACAGAGGGCTGATCCGGGTGAGAGAAGAACGGGGTAGCAATAGAACAAAGTTCAAGAACGGGCGCGCTCATCCAGGACTAGAACGCGCCGTCCAACCCACCGACAGACACAAGAGGAGGCAAAATCAGTGATGAATCCGGGGGAGGGACTGAAGGAGAGCCGTCGATGGATCGGTGTGTGAAGTCGAAGGCCTCAGCAAACCAGGCCACCAATGGGAGAGGGTGACCGAGCATGATGGCTAAGCCAGGTGTACCGGCGTCGCACAAACCTGTCCCATAGGAGGACAGACCCGTCAACACAGCCAGGGACTGAACAGCCGGAAGGATGTCAGGGCGGCTGAAGTCTGACCAGAGCCTAGGCCTGCAGAAAGGAGGGGGACCGTAGCAGGGGTAGGTAGGGTGAGGCGCTGAGGGTGAGTCACCGCCAAGAAGGGCGAGAAGAGGGAGTCTTCCATCGACTCCAAGCGCCCGTCGAAGCGTGACACAACCCAAGCCCTGCATAGCCGACAATCGATCCGAGAGAGGCGACCCCCCCCCAGATTGGTCGGCCCGGAGGGGCGAGTGTGAGCGGGAGCGAGACCCACGACACGAACCAGCAGCGTCGCGGCCCAAGGAAGGCGAGCGACGACGGTTGTGTCGCCGTTGAGGGACTCGTCCCCGATCACGAACGGCCGAGGGGGAAAACAGTACCATTCCCCTCTTCCAGCGACATGTCAGCTCCTGAGAAAGGGGACCCCGAAACCTCGCGAAACCCCACCGAGGCAAGAGGAGGGGTACCCCCCTGGCGAGACGGTAAGTGAAGGTCAGGAAGAGAAGAATGAGGAGGAGCAGGACGACGGGAGTGGGAAGGCTGGCTGGGTGAAAGGAGGCCAGAAGGAGCCCCGGGGGGAAACAGAGCAAGGATCCCCGGGGCTGAGATAACAGGGCGGCCCGACACCGAGGCGGAGGAGGGAGGGACTACCACCGTGGGACGATACCGTGAAGGAAGAATAGGCACTGAAGCAGGTGAAGGAGGAGAAGCAACGACATCCAGGCGGACCCTCCTGGACAGTGTAGGAGGAGGGAGCAGAGGGCCAGCTACAGCATGAACAACCGCGCGCGGAGAGGACAACGTAAGAGGAAGTCATCTGGGCTGGGGAAGCGGGAGGAAGGGAGTAGAGCCCCTATCCGTAGAGGAAAGGGGAGGGCGCACAGGGGCAGAGCCGCTAACCCCGGCCTCAGGGCGAGAACCATGACGAGGGCGATGGGCGTCGTCAAGGCGATCAGGAGGACGACGAGGGGCAGTAGAGGACGGACGAAGAGGCGAGCGAGAGCGTGGACGGAGCCGGGGAACCCCCAGACGATGGGACGACCGGCTGTGGGACCCAGGGCAGAGGGCCCGAGCAGGGAGCGGGCCAGGTGAACGGCCTTCCGTCGGTTCAGGGATACCCAGGGCGACGCGGATCCGGTCGGCAACAAAGGCCGGGGAACGGTGGCCCACAGTCCTAATGTGGCGGGAGACCATCGTCCACACCGACGGAAGGGAAGCAGAGGCCACAGCCGCCGCCGAGGAACCAGGGCCATGGAGCAGCACAACCACCAGGGCCAGACACATGCCACACAGAGCAGGGAGGTAGGCCGTAGAGGACACACAGAGCGAGTGGCGCAAGCAGGACTTGTGGCTCTCCAAGCATGGGGAGCGACAACCAAGGCGAAAGCAAGGCAGCCTACCTGCACTAGAAGAACACACATCATAATCAGCACGTCGAAGGAGTAAGTGGAGAGAATGTCCAAGAAGAACCAGGGAAGGAGCATGGGGAAACAGGAACACACATGCAAACAGGTATCCGTACTCACCCTAAACTGGGAGCACAGAGGTAGGTGAGGAGGGCGGCCGAGGTGGAAGAGCACTAGCAGAACCTGCAAAGATGGAGAAAGTGTTAACCACCACTCAACATCTTACATGCAGGGCCTATAACACCAGTAAAGTGCATACACCAATATAGTATCAGGCAACAAGATGACATAAAAAAAGTCAATAGTGAAAGCCAACTATTACCGCAAATTTGCGGGCCAATGGAGGCATAACCGTACCGACACCACCCTCCCGCAATTTTGCGGGACCCCCCAACGATCTCCGCAAATTTGCGGGGAGCCGAAACGTCCCAGAGGACCGAATCAAGCTCCCGCAAATTTGCGGGACCGGCCGAGATGGTCCGGCGCCGAAAAAAGTGAGAGGAGCGTCTAGGGAATACCCAAAATGGCCACATAAAATGCGTCATCTCCATATGAACTCCAAGCAATGATGGCCATCAAGCTGAGCAGTGTCTTCCTTGAATTTATCCTGACTCAACCGGTAAAGGGAGAGGCAAGGAAGACACACCAGGGGAGAGGAGGCACATCCCCCAGGAACCACCCAACCCACAGAGATAGAGCAAAGCCCATGAGGAGAAGTGGCAGGGAGGGTGGTTTCGCACAAACAGGGGCCCCCGTGAGGTACCCCTGGATTGGGCAAAAGACTATGATAGGATGGAGGTGAAACAGGAAGAGAAAACAAAAACCAGTAAATGAAACCGGTGAGAAAAAGGGTGGCCTAGCCGTGAGCAGAGAATGTGTCAGGGGCGAAAAACCCTGTGGTGTGAAAGAGGGGCCCCCGTGGGGTACCCCTGGAGTATCACGAACCACCTGTCGCCCAGGCCCTTGAGACACAGTGAAGGACTCGAAAGGGGGGACTCGGGAATAACGCTAATAATGCGGCCGACACAAACTCTACAAACAGCACCGCCACCAACGAAATCTCAGATTGTTTACCAACGGTACACCTAGGCTATGAAAAAATTAAAACTCATAGGGGCATAGCAATTCCTGAATGAGAAAACGAGCTAGGCTAAATTAAGCTAAAAGCTAAACTATGCCCAGACTAACAGGAAAAAAGAATATGAAAAGAGAAAGAATGAAAAACATATACGAGGAACGCCAGGCGCCCCCGTACCTTCGGTAGGCTATTTCCACACGCGTCTCCATTATACACACTTAGGAGCCCATTTACGTGTGCCCTAGATCACGTAACATCTGTCTAACAAAAAAGAAGGCCAGATAAGCCGAAACGAACCTAAACAGGGTGAATTAAAGGAGCACAACAAAAGCGACTTCATTCAATGGAGCGCGTGAAAAAATGATGACAAGAGAGGGTCGCTCATGCGCACGTTCGACAGGGATCTGCACATGACGGAACACGGGATGGGCCTTAAGCGGTAACTAAGGTAAACCCCCTTTTTTCTTCTCTTCTATGCTTTGTTCACCTTCGGTGGTAGTTTTGGTAAATGTACAACGTCTCCTAGAGCAAGATAAGGAGTAGACTCTAGACGTTTTCTTTTTAACCGCGGTTGGAATGACGACATAGCAGTCAAAATAGACAAGTCGTCATTGCAATTAGGTTAATAGCCTTGACGTTGGATTTGCCAAGACTACTAACAAATAGACAGACTCACAAAAAGTGCCCTATATATATATATATATATATATATATATAGTAGATTGGCAATATGGATGTCAACAAATACTTCACAACTGATCACTCAAATTATACTAGAGGAAATGGTTGTAAGATAATTGGAAAGCCTTTTCACTCGCATAAAGCGAAACATTTCTTTATTAAATTCAGTGGTGAATGTATGGATTGGACTACCTAGTAGTGTCATTGAGTGTATTACTTTCAAACATTAACAATTCGTCTACAGATATAGTTCGCTCTTAACCTTCGATTAATTAATCAGCCTAGTAAGGATTAATCTTGCTGATGTTGCTTGTTTTCCTTTTGTACTTTATTTTACTACTCTGTTACCAAGCCAGCATTTACTTATGTCTTTTTTTTAAACGAAATGTATCCAATTTGAAACAATGTTTTCGAGTTCTCTCGCAATCACTTAGTTTCAGTAGATCTTTCATATCCCCTTTATTTATCCCACTAACCCACTTGAACACCTCTATAATATCCCTCTATCTAGGCGTCTTTCTGATGATTGCAAGCCAAATGTATTCAACCTTTCTTCATATGGAAGATATTTAATATTATGGATATTTTTTGTCAGTCTTTGTTGCGCTGCCTCCAAGAAATATATGTCCATCCTGTAATAAGGACACCAAAATTACACAGCATAATGCCCATTCGTGTAGTGTATCTAGATCTCGTTTGAGAGCCTGAATATCATTATCAGAATTAATAACTCTTCTTATTATAGTGCCATCCACAAATTTACTGATCTTGCTAATTATTCCTACATCAAGGTCGTTAATATACAGTAAATGTCGAACAGCAGAGGGCCTAAAACAGATCATTACGTGACTCAACTCTTAACTACACCCCAGTCAGATTATATACCATTAACGCTAACTCTTTGATTCCTACCAATTAACAATGACCTAATCTATGTTATGGACTGATGGGCCGATTTATTTGCTTATTTATTTAACTCTATTATGTTTTTAGTTTCCTCCTTAGACTTCTATCAAGCTTTAACAACCACCCCAAGACCCCCCTTCAAGATTTATTTTGTACAAGTTTCAATAGAAAAATTTCCCAGCCGGAGGCAGATTATCACTATATTGCAGGCTCGCTATTAATCGCCAGGAAAAAAATCGACACCAAAATTGTTTGAAAGGTCTTGACCCCTCGAGTACCAGAGACGCACGTGATGCGTCGGCAATATATGTAACGCTAAACCCCAGAGCCGCATAGGGTCTATCTATCTATCTATCTATTGCCTGACGCTTTGATCCCCGAAGGGGTGGACACAAACGAACCGCCCCCATGCACCTCTGTCCCCAGTCAATCGACGCCCCTCCTCTCAACCAGCACCACCTTCATCCAGATACTTCCTCACTCCATCTTTCCACCTCTCTTTCGGTTTGCCTCTCCCTCTCTGTCCTTCCACCTCGCTCTCGTACACCCTCTTAGTCATTCTCTCGCTTCCCATACGTTCCATATGGCCGAACCATCTCAAGGTGTTCCTTTTCACACTTTCCAGCACATCTACCTCCACACCACACCTCCTTCTTACTTCCTCATTCGTCTGTCTATCCCTCCATGTAACTCCGCACGCAATTCTCAAGTAACTCATTTCCACCACTCTCACTTTTGATCTGAGTCTCTTCTCCAACGTCCATGCTTTGCATCCGTAAGTCAGTGTCGGGATTACCCACTGTCATGCAAGGACTTCTTCACTTCCATACTGACCACCCTATTTCTTGTTACTGCTTTCAGCGTTCCTACAACTCTCTTCCCTTGATGCACCCTCTCCCGCACTTCTCTATCCATAGCCCCATCTTTACTCAACACACTGCCCAGATACTTAAATGAGCTGACAATCTCCATTGCCTGACCGTTCAACTTCACCTCACACTCTGTGGCTTCACTCCTTTCGAAGACCATAACTTTGCTCTTCCCCGCTTTTACCTTCAGATTCCGTTTTTCGCACACTGTTCCAAACACATTTACCAGACCCTGCAACTTCCATTCATTATAACTCATCAGAACTGTATCATCAGCAAACAGCAGTACAGGTAGCTTCCACTCATTTCCCTCCCTTATCAGTGATACACCAACATCCACTGTTCTTCCTTTAATTTCTTTCATGACTCCATCCATATATACAGTAAACAACCACGGGGACATCAAACACCCCTGTTTCAACCCAACATTCAGGTCAAAGAAATCGCTCTGCTCATTCTCCACACATACTGCCGCCTTTGCACCCTCATACATGCTCTTCACTGCTTTCAGCAACTTGCCATCTACTCCGTATATTCTAAGTACTTTCCACATACCTTCTCTATCCACTCTGTCATAGGCCTTCTCCAAGTCCATAAAGACAACATACAGCTTTCGTTGCTTCTCCAGATATTTCTCCACAACACAATTCAGGGTAAAAATCTGATCTACACATCCTCTTCCCTTCCTAAAACCGCCCTGCTCGTCACCTATCCATTTCTCCGTTCTCACTCTCACTCTCTCAATCACTGCCCTACTGTACACCTTCCCTACTACGCTTAGAAGACATACTCCTCGGTGGTTACCACACACTCCTCTTTCCCCTTTACCCTTATATTGGGAGATTATTATGCCTGTCTACCAGTCATCAGGTGCATTCCCCTTCTCCCATGCTAGTTTGCACATTTTCCATACCCATTCGATCACTATCTCACCACCATACCTCAACATTTCCCCACACACTCCATCTGTTAGTGGTGCTTTCCCCAACTTCTCTCTTTTCATGGCTTCCCACACTTCTGACCTCCAGATCCCCACCTCCTCCTCCACTACTTCTCTTCTTCTCCCTCCCATACCCCATCCAACTATGTTTGCTGGCGCTTCATTCCATACATTTAGCAACTCGTTGAAGTACTCCCTCCATCTTTCGACTCTCTCTTGCTTTTCGGCTAGCATTCTCCCATTCTTATCTTTCACACCCTTACTGTTTCCCATGCTACCTTGCCTAACTTTCTTGACTTCTTTCCAGAACAATTTCTTACACTCCCTCCATTTTACACTCAGATTCCTTCCAAATTCCTCATCTACTCTTCTCTTACTTTCCTTCACCACTCTCTTTCTCTCCACGTACCTCGCTAGTTTCTGACTCTCCAAATCTTCATTCCCTCTACTACCCAACCACTCTCTATACGCTTTCTTCTTGTCTTCCACATCTATTTTTACCTCTTCTGTCCACCATGCTGTACCTTTCACTCCCCTCCCTCTTCTCCTTACTCCACACAACTCCTCACATGCTGCACAGATCTCTTCCTTAAATACCTTGCTCATCTCCTCCACTTCCTCCATATCTTCCAGGTCGAACCCACCTAGTCGTCTTTCTACTGCTCTCCTGTACTCTTCCCTGATTTCCTCCTCCTGTAGCCTCTCCACCCTCCTCGCCATTCCACCCTCCTCTCGCCTCCCTCCAGCTCTCCTCACCCACTTCTTTTGTATCCTAATTTTAGCTACTACTACATAATGATCAGACAGACCCCCTGCAATACCCCTATACACCCTAGCATCCAGCACAAATGTCTTCATTCGTTCATCCACACATATATAATCAATCAGTGCCTTTCATTCCACCACTGTCTTATCCTTATCCTTCATCTTCCGCACCACATTCCATGTGTACCTGTGTATCATTCTGTGTCGGAAGAAGGTGTTGGCTATCCACAGCCTCCTCCCCACACATACGTCCACAAGTGCACTACCATTCCCATTCACTGCTGATGGTACCCCCCACCCTCCCACCACTCGAATACAAGACAGTGTGTTGAAATGGATAGAAAATTGGCTCTGCGACAGAAAGCAAAGAGTAGTCATAAACGGTAAGGCATCTAAATAGACCAATGTAAGTAGCGGGGTACCCCAGGGATCGGTACTAGGACCAATTTTCTTTCTAATTTACATCAACGGCATAGATGAGGGTCTCACCTGTACAATCTCAAAATTTGCTGACGATACAAAAATTGCAAATAGCGTACTCTCAAAAGAACAAGTTGACAATATGCAACACAATCTAGATAAGTTGTCACGTTGGGCCCAAATTTGGCAAATGAGTTTCAATGCGGATAAATGTAAAGTACTACATATCGGATACCTAAATGAGAAAGCAAACTATTCGATGAATGGCACTCAGCTTAAGAATGTAAACAGAGAAACCGATCTGGCAGTAACAATATCGAGTAACCTAAAACCAAGTCAACAATATTTAGAAATTGTTAAGAAAGCAAACAAAATAATTGGCTTTATAGGCAGGTCATTTGAGAAGAAGTTATCCTAACCCTTTACAATTCCTTAGTCCGCCCTCTTCTGGAATACTGCGTTCAATCCTGGTGCCCTTATTACCAAAAAGATATAAACAAGCTAGAACGAGTTCAACGTAGAGTTACCAAAATGATACCTAGCCTAAAGAACAAACCATACGAGGAGTGTCTTAGAGAATTAAATCTATTTCCTTTAACCCAGCGCAGATTAAGAGGCGACTTAATTAATTCAAGTGTTCAAAATCATCAAAGGCATCGACAATATGAACTGTAGTAAGTACTTCACTATCGACCAATCTAATTACACGCGGGGAAACGGTTGCAAAATTATCGGTAAATCTTTTAACTCGCACGAATCTAAGAATGTCTTCTTCAATCGAGTTGTCAACTTGTGGAATGGGCTTCCCCGAGACGTTATAGACTGCAGCACCGTTGATTCATTTAAACTTCGCCTAGCCAAATATCTCGCATCAAACCCGCGACTGACTGGGTTTGTAAATGAATAACTTTATTTTATCCCTCCCTTAGTTACTAACCCATCTGTCCCCTACTAACTTCCTAATCCTGCCACGGACATTAATTCCAGGGCAGTAGTTCCCTTTCCAATGTTCCCTTACCAACTCTAAACCACTGTTTGGACAATTGATCCTCAGTGTTTTGGAGGACAAGCAGCCTAGAAGGGTCACCAGGACTGTTGTTGCTTGATTTCCTTTGTACTTTGTACACTCCATCAACTTTCCTATCACCCACCTTCCTATTCACATCCTCAATCAGAAATATTATTTCGTGCTTGCCAAACTTATCCAGGCACGCCTTCACATTCACCCAGAACTCCTCTTTCTCTCCTACAAGTTTATCCTTTGTCGGAGTATACACACACACACAATCACCCACGTTTGTATTCCTACTTTTATTCTCACCGACACAATCCTTGAACCCATAGACCCATAGTCTCTTACACGCTCCTTCCATTTGTTACTTACAAACAAACACGCACCTTCTCTCGCTACTCCCTCACTCACTCCAGCACACACACCCATTCCACACTCCCACTCTCTCACATCTGTACCCCTCCATTTGGTTTCCGTCATTCCACATACATCCAGCCTGGCATTCACTAACACTTCCAGGACCTCTCTCTCTTTTGTGTCATCATTCATGCCTCTCACATTCCATGTTGCTATTCTAAGAGTGTCCATAAGATTGTCCATAGTCGGTCGGGGTTCATCAACACAGGGTCCGTCCGCATCCGAGGGGGTTCGTTCGTTTTTCGTTGCTTCATTATTTTTCCCGGGTGGGGGTCGCAAGCCCACCGACCCAACCTCTTTAGCCGCCTCTTACGACATGCAGGAGGCACGGGGGGCATATTCTAATCCCTTACCCCCAGGGTGCATCACGGTTAATTACTCCAGTTCTATGGCACCTAGAGTGCTCAGATTTGTATGGGAACTGCGTAAGTATCCCACGCAACAATTCCGATGGTTGAAAACGCTCAAAGTCCAAACGCGTGCGCGTGAGCGCGCCAAAACCTGTTTTTGCATGATTTTGCCTACCTATTTCCCGATGTTAATTCCAACTTTCGGGTGCCCCTTAGGACCCCTTAATGACCTAGGGGATCGTTTTTCCGTGGTTTTTACTTCATTTCTAACCCATTCCAGGTGTTTTCTGGAAAAATAATTTTGTTGACAACCTGCTGGTCCTGGACCCAGATTCACTAACGGTCGTAGCGTGCGATGTCGTACAGCAACCTAAGATCGTTCCTAAGGGAGTGCGGAAGGTGTATTCACGAACGCATTGTTGAGCTACCTTACGGCTCCCTTTCGGTTATTTTCACCGAGGCTTCTCTTGACCAATCAGGCGCTTGGCCTTTGTAAATAAACAATATGTCACCCACATGCTCGAAGCGCCAAGAAGAACCTAATATACTTTAATTTATGAGCTTGTCATTGTTTAGCATGGCTAATTCGATCCACCACAGCCAGCAGGAAGATGAATAGAGTATCTTGTGAATTGATGATAAGAAATTAGCCTAGCTAGGCTACAGGGAAGCCTGTTAGTGGCCCAAGTTAAAGGATTTTCGACGGATTGATCATTGATAATCATATGTTAGGCTAGTTGGGAGTGTATTATTTATACCTTAACCACAGTATATTATTCTACTTTACCATGTCTACACCTAGACAGGGCGAGCCAAACCAAAATGCCAGACTTCACTATGTCTATGCCTACACAGGCAGTTCTACCCAAGCCAAAATGCCAGACTTAGCCTAAGCCTAATTTTTCAAAATAGGCCTAGGCTAGGATAATTTTTTTGTATTCACAACACCTCAAGGCCTATCTACCTACCTATCTAAATAGGCCTAGCATAGGCCTCCTCAATCTATTATCCAACAGTTGGCCATGGGAAATAATGATAGGTTGAGGGGGGCTTTGTCCCCCTCACCTCCCATGACTTATTGCCATCATCAAATATATTACCAGCATGGGACTAATAACAGCTAGTTAACAATGAGGACGGTACGCCTGCAAACACCATCTTAACATGCTAGGCTTCTACTTTACCATGCTTAGGCTACACCAAGCTAGGCATTGCTAGCCTAACCAAAATACCATACGTAGGCCTAACTTTTCTAGCCTAAATAGCCCTAACTTTTTCAAAATAAACCTAGGTTATATCCTAGGCTAGGCTAAACAAAAATATTCACAACACCATATAGGCTAGCCTATTATTTTTTGTTTAGACTATGCCTAGGGTAATTCTTTTCATATTTTTTTTCCTGTGATACTTTCAAATTTGTTGAGGAAATAGGCTACCCTAATCTAACCCAGCTAGGCACTGCTAGCCTAACCAAAATACCATACATAGGCCTAACTTGTCTAGCCTAAATAGCCCCAACTTTTTCAAAATAAACCTAGGTTATAGCCTAGGCTAGGCTAAACAAAATTATTCACACAGCGTTTATTATTTATTCATTTTTTAGGCTAGGCCTAGGGTAATTCTTTTCATCATTTTGTTCCTGTGATACTTTCAAATTTGTTGAGGAATAGGCTACCCTAATCTAACTCAGAGGTGGTGGGGAGTTGGAATAAAACATTTCCGCAATAAATGAGGGTTAAAATCTACTAATGGTAGGCTACGTGTTGTCGCAGCACATGCATTTGTGCATCAATTAACCTTGACTAGGTCTAGGCTGGCATATGTAGGCTATTCATAGCTTAATTCGGCCTGTCATAAGACATTAAGGATACAAATATATTCATACTTTGTATTAAATGCCTTAATGGTGTTGTAAACACAAGTTAACAATCATATTGCGCTATTATTGCCTCAATAATGACTTAGTGTGTCATAAAGAGCTATACTGCAGACGAATTTGTTATGGTCGCGGGTTGTGTTATCGATATTTGTGTACCTATATCCGGGTCAAATTCATGTAAGGGTGGTCTGGACCACCCTTTGCGAAAGGGGATTTTAGGGGCTTCCTACGATCAAAGATGGCCGCTACGATGCTTCGTGAATACCAGCGTTGAGACGTAAGGGAACGGTAAGGGAGTTTTCGGATCGTACGACCGTTAGTGAATCTGGGTCCTGGAGTGTGCATTTATATTATATTGCCTGGAGCTCAGTGGGTTAATATTGACAAAGAAATAGAGTGAAAAGGTCGTAACATCGCCAAACTAATGGACCGAACGTCTTAAAATTTGAACACTAATGGGGCTAAACATGAGGAAGAAGGGGGGTCAGAGAAAACAACCACTCCCAACCAATGAACTTCTATTTTCCTCAGCAATTTTTCGTGGGCGACTTTATCGAATGCCTTAATGAAATATAAATAAATTAAATCATATTTTTTGTTCACTTTTTACTGCTTGGGAAAGAAGGTCAATAAATTAGTGGGACAGGACCGACCTTTCGTGAAACCATGCTGAGAATCTTCAATAAGTTGGTGATTTTCTAGATGCTATCTGATTTTTGTGTGTTATAAATGGTTTTCATAATACCTATAACTAATGTTAAACTAACTAGACGATATTTTTTAGCAATACATTTTTCACCTTTCAAAAATACTGGTACCACATTTGCAGGTCTCCACTTGTCAGGGACTAGGCCCAAATTGAAAACAAATATTAAATAGTGCTGTTACAGGTAACTATTTTTTTCTTTACATTTATTAAATACTCTAAGAAAAATTGAGTCAATCTCAGGTGAATTTTGTTTTATATGCCTATCTACCTGCTTAACTACATCCTTATTACTTACGTTTACTTTACTTATAATATTATCTATACTTCTATTATATGTATCTGCACAAAGTAATAGTCTGGAAAAACAGAGAGACAATAATTACTTAGGGTTTTACATAATTATATCCACCTCGTTATCAATGAGAAATCAATGAGAATACCTGTCTCAGTTTTCAGAGGGCATTTTTTTTTTCTCTTACTTGTGTTATATATAACTGGAAGAATCCTTTCGGGTTTACTTCCAATTCCCTAGCAATTTTGATTTTGCATTTGTGTTCTATGCTTATGAAGGAATCAAACGGCAAAACTGCCTGAAACAGGTGCCCCCCCTCCCCAGTGTAAAAGGTTGACAGAGAGCCAAGATCAAAGTACTATACAGTTGAGGTAATTTAGGTGTGTGGGAAAGAAGAGCGGTGTGCTTGTAAAGGGTAGTGAAATAAATAAGAGGAGGTGTTTGTGAGATTTGCTGGATCACTATCCGTGTAGGTGAGGCACAACATAACAGTGGGGGAAGTCAGGCAAATGAAACATGAGTTCCAGCAACTCCTTATCATATGCCAATGTGGCGTCCATTGGGTACTGCCCTGCTCGATTGGTGCCTACAATCTCCCCAACACTTTCTATTCTATTCTATACTCAGCCCAATCCCCACTTTTCCTATTTGTTTTCTTTTTTTATACCTCTTTTTCTTTTGTTGTCTTATTTTTTGGGGGGGTGGCCGACTAAAGACAGAGCCAGAATAGGGACAACACAACGGAAAACAATGAACACACAAAAACAAAATACAAATTCACACACATCTAGGTCATCCAGGAGAAGACCCAGAGACCAGGGTCACCAAGGTCCCTCCAGCACTTCCCCGGCCCTGATCACCCGGAGAGGTTCCCATCTCGGCAGGCAGACATGCAGCAGAGCAAAACCACAAGCCCGCCCACCACACTTCCAGGCGCACCCTTCACATAAACGTCTCCCCGGGCCAAGCGCCTGATGGACTATTATCTAGTCCAACTTGCGCCCGACCCCTTCCCCCAAATGACCACGCGTTCACTCATCTATTCACAAGCATTCTCCATTCACTGCTGCCTATCACCACTTCCCTCGCCTGATCAATAGTCACCCCTCCATCATCCATCAGCCCGTCCCACACAGTCTCTCCATCTCAATAGGGGTCTTCCCGCCCTTCTATCTCCCCTTGTATCTGACTCACATATTCTCCCCGCAAGCCCCTTATCCTCCATTCGCTCAACACGACCACACCAGCTCAGCACCCCTCTGTCCACTCTGGCCGACAAATTTTTCTGCTGCCCCACTCTCCTACGTATCTCTTCATTTCTCAATCTGTCTCTACGAAGAACTCCACACACACTCCTCAAGCAGCTCATCTCCATCACATCCAGCCTTCTTCTCTCCTTTTCCTTCAGAGCCCATGTCTCAGCCCCATACATCACTGTTGGCACAACAATTCCTTGATACATTTGCGCAGTGGCGGTATCGTAACCAATGAGGTTTAGTTTTCCGAGTGACGTATCTGCTACTGCTGAAGGCCCAAAACACGGTTAAAGTTTTCACATTTCATCTTTGCCTAGTACTTGCGACACCTCGGTTGGGTTACCTTCTTTGGAAGGTAATCAAGTCGTACCCCTCCTGCTCGTGGTGACCTCGCAAACACCCATTTCTATTTATTTTTTCCATTTATTCTTTTTTCAAGATAGGGTGACACAAACGGGGGCGGCGCTACCTGGGTTTATCCCAGGTAGTAGTTTAATTTTACTCTAAATTTTATTAAGTGTTTTGTATATTTTTAATTGTAGGCTACATAAATATAAACAATGGCCGGCCAAGGCAAACGGAGGCAGAGTTTATTGGGAGATGAAGAGAGCTATGAGTTTGAGGGATTTCTGGCAGAGGGTGGTGAAGTGGAGGATCAATTGACTGTAGTGAAGAGACAGATGATGGGTCTGTTAAGATGGAAGGGAGTTATGGAGAATTGGAGGAGAGATATAGGTGTGAAGGTGGAGTCACTGACAGAAATATGTGGAGCCAGTTCAGTAGCAACTGCAGATGGGCCATTAATTGCTAACCTAGATGCAGTGATAAGGAAAGTAGATGAGCTGGAGGCAGAGAACATGGCACTTAAGGAGCAGCTAAAGGAGTATGAGGGCCATTTAAGTGAGAAAGTAAAGGGAGTAATAAGTGAGGAGAAAGATGAGTGGACAAGGGTGGGGAATGCTAAGGTGGATGCATTGGAAGAAATCATGAAGGAGCAGGTGGAAGAGAGAGAAAAAGAGAAAAGAGAGTTTGAGAAGAATGTAGTGCAGGTTTTGAAGAGCAAGGAAAAGGTAGTGAGGGAAACAGCGGAGACCAAAAAGGAGCCGACCAAACGCACCACTGAGGTGGTAGATGGTGGAAAGAAAAAAACTGTCTGGGACCATCAGGTCCTGGTAGTGAAGCCAAAAGACCGATTCTCCGAGCCAGTAAGCCCACCAGATACAAAGGCAATCGAGACTGCTTTGGCTTCGGTTCCGGTTAACAAGTTAACTAGAACTGAGTCAGGTGTACTGGTGGTACGACTTCCATCCAAGAAAGCCAAAGAAGATGCAGGAAGGGCCATCAATCAGTATTTGGGGGTGGACAGTGCCTTCAGTGTCTCCGAACCAAAGAAGATGATGCCAAAAAATGACTCTGGTAGGCATTGCTAATGACGCTGAGGATAATGAGATCATTCCCAGCATCCTCAACAAGAACCCAAGAATAAAGTCCCTGGTCGACGATGGCTTAGCTATGAATTTGCTATTCACTAAGCAAAAGAGTGATGCACACACTAAGATTGCGGTAGTAAAAATGTCACCTGAAATACGCTCTTCCATTGTGGATGATGGCAATTCTGTGTATGTTGGACTTGTGAGATGTCGTGCATACGATCGCTTCTGGGTAACACAATGTTACCATTGCCAGGGCTTTGGTCATACCAGTGACAGGTGTTATCGGAAAAATGAGGATCCAAAATGCAACTTCTGTGCTGGTACTCATAACTCAAAAGACTGCACCAACAAGACTTCCCCCAAATGTATAAATTGTATGAGCTCCACATCAGTTACGGAGCCGCCAAATCATTTCGCCTCAAGTAGAAATTGTCCTTTAATGACAGCTCAGAGAAATAAAGTTATTGAGAACACCGATTTTGTAGGTTCAAAAAACTGAAAAATGCACATGGGAGCCGGTTGAAACTGGGTCTGTTGAATGTTCGTTCCTTGCGTAACAAAATGGATCATATTTGCGAGATCTTGGATGAACGTAACCTTGATGTATTATGTCTCACTGAGACCTGGTTGTTCGAGTCAGATCTGAATATTATCCAGGCGGCATTGCCTAAAACCCATTCCATAATAAATGTTCCTAGGCCTAGATCATCCGGGTGGTGGAGTGGCAGTTGTCTACTCCACATCTCTGGTGAATATCTTGCAAATAAGCCATAACCCAGCCCCTCTTTATTATGAACTGTTGGAAGTGGAAATAAAACTCCATCAACAAATTCTAAGAATGGCAGTTGTCTATGGGCCTGGCCATCGTGGCACAGATAGGGGTTTTATGGAAGAGTTTGGGCAGTTTCTCGAGGAATTTTCTGCTAAAACTGGAAGACTTTTGATCTGTGGAGATTTTAATTACTGGGTTGACAGCCCTCATCTGAAGCCATTCTCTCCTGAGTTCCTTGAGTTGACTGATCAGAACAATTTTGTAAACCATGTGTCCCACCCAACTCATATCTTAGGACATACCCTTGACTTGGTTTTCTCTCCTGTGGGTTGTGGTGGTGTTCTGGATGTTGATGTTGAGAATGCTGACCCTAATACCTCTGATCATGCTTTGATTACTTTCAGCTTTGATTTCCCTAAGCCACTCACACATGAAAAAGTAATCAGATTTAGAAATTATAAAAATGCAGACCTAAATTTGGCTAGCAGTGAAGTAAAACAGTACTTGGGAAGTATTGATACTTCCAACCTTACTTCAGATGAGCTGGTGGAGGTACATGGAAATGCACTTAAATTAGTGTTCGATCATCACTGTCCAGAAGTAGAGAAGAAAATCATAGTACGAGATGATTCGCCCTGGTATAGCACTCGAGTTAAATTTCTTAGAAGAGCGCGTAGAAGAGCTGAACGTGAATGGCGGAAAAATAAAACAGACTCTACATGGTTGCAATACCTGTCAGCCAGAAGAGCTGTGGTCTACAAAATCAAAGATGAAAAGAAAGTGTATTATCAGGGAAAAGTTGACTCGTGTGGTAACGACCAGAGGAGGTTGGCTTCAATTGTAAACAGTTTACTTGGAAAAAACAAGAGTCAGCTTAAGACCTTCTGTACCTGATGCCGAGTTGGCTGCCAACTTTGTGGCATTTTTTGCTGGCAATATAACTCGCATAAGACAGGAATTGGATGATGATTCTGTTGGTGAAGAACTTTCAGTTGTACTCCAACCCCGACACATTCCTAACAATGTCCTCTCATCCTTTCACTCAGTAGAGGTGGACATGATCTCGTCCTACATAAGAAACCTCAATAAAACATTTTGCCCGTTGGATCCCATAAATGTTTCCAAGCTACCTATGATCACACAGTTGAGTTTATTTCCAAAATAATTAATAAGTGCTTCTCTGAAGGTAGCTTCACACATTCTGAAAAGCATGCACTACTCCGACCTACTCTAAAGAAACCTGGACTTGATGTTGAGAACATGTTGAACTATCGTCCTGTCTCCAACCTGTCCTTCATATCAAAGATATTAGAGCGTGCAATACTTGACCAATTACAACCACTACTTCAGCAGAATGAAACTATCCCAATTTTTCAGTCTGCTTACCGACAGCATCATTCAACTGAAACAGCATTGATTAGAGTACATAATGATCTAGTTGAGAACATTTGCAATGGTGTGGCCTCACTATTGGTCTTGCTTGATCTCTCTGCGGCTTTTGACACAGTGGATCACGAGTTGTTATTGAGTGATCTTTATGATTGTGGTGTGCGTGACTCCGCTCTCTTGCTTCTTGGGTCGTACTTGTCAGGTAGATCCCAGAGTGTGATGGTAAATCAAGTGGTCTCGGACTCGACACCCCTGCAGTATGGTGTTCCGCAGGGATCAGTTTTGGGTCCTATCCTATTCATAATTTATATTAGCAGTTTGTCTCTTCTGCTTCGTGCACATAATGTCACCTTTCACTTTTATGCAGATGACACCCAGATTTATGTGAGAATCACAAATATAGTTGATATACGGAATAAGATGGAATTGTTGATGTCTGATATCAAGAAGTGGATGAGAGCGAGAAAACTTAAACTAAATGATGGTAAAACTGATATTCTCATCATCCGAGGAAATAGAAGAGCTGATGATATGGTAGGTGCCCTCTCCATCAATGTGGGTGGATCCCAGCTGCGACCGGCCAACTCTGTTCGAAATCTGGGTGTATATGTGAACTCCCGATTAGATTTCAAAGAGCATGTAAACCAGATAGTTAAAAGTTGTTACTTGCACATCAGAAATCTCTATTTGGTGAAGCCGTTTATAACCAGACGTTACCTCCTGACGTTGGTTCACTCATTGGTCTTCTCTCGTGTTGATTATTGCAATGCCCTGTTGGTGGGTCTTCCAAATTATATTTTGAAGAAAGTTCAGTCTGTTCTTAACAGGGCCGCAAGACTAATTTTTGGTGTTCCACCTAGAACTCCTACTACATCTCTTCACATAGAACTGCACTGGCTGCCAGTAAGAGCAAGAATAAGTTGAATTTAAGTTGTGTTTGGTGACTTTTAAGGTTCTCAAATTTGGTGAGCCTAGGTACCTTGCGGAGCTGCTCAGGCGCCCACCGGCACACCATGGTGTAGTTGTGCGTCATGACAATGACCCTTTTCGTCTTGATGAACCAAGGGCTTTCCAGCAGTCTTCTTTCTTTGAGAGGTCATTCTCCTACATGGCTCCGAGGTTGTATAACAGGTTGCCGCTGTCCATGAGACAACTGAGTTCTGTTGAATGCTTCAAGAGACAACTTAAGACTTTTCTCTTTGAGAGAAGCTATGATCTTGAGAGAGGTGTCATGACAGATGGCTATAGAGTTTAGGCTATTTTTCCACTGCTAGTGATTGTTAAATGTGTGTTGTATATGAGCCTTCTTTTGATGCATTGATTTTTGTTCTTTTTTCTTTCTCTTTTCGAGCGCTAGTGAATTCTTCGGAAAAATTGGCGCTTATGATAAATAAGTAACATGCTTATTATTATTATTACATTGCACTTTTTACCTTCATTCCGAGATTTCTCATCTTCCACATACTTCCCATTGCTCCGAAAATCCTCCTTCCCTCACAAACTCTCTGCTTTACCTCCACTTCCAAACCTCCACACCTGCTTATCGTTCCTCCTAGATATATAAAACACTCTACTTGTTCCAATATTTCCCCATCCAGCCCCACATTTAGATTCACCCCACGATCAACCCCATTACACATCACCACTTTACTCCTACCGGCACCCACCCTCAGCTTCCTCCTCCCACAAACCACACCAAACACTTTGACCACCCGCTGCAACTTCCCCCCAGAACACGCTACCAACGCTGTGTCATCAGCGAACAGCTACTGATTCAACTCCAAATCTCTACCATTCTTTCCTACTAAACCCAATCCTCTTCCCATAGTTCTCATTTTCACCTCCCTCACCACACCATCCATAAACATATTAAACAGCCATAGTGACATTACACAACCCTGTCGCAAACCTACATTTACCTCAAACCATTCACTCAACTCACCATTTCCTACTCTAACACACGCTCTGCTCCCTTCATAAAAACTCTTAACTTATATTAACAAATTTTCTCCAATTTCATAAATCTTTAACACCTTCCACATTGCTTCACGATCCACACGATCATACGCTTTTTCCAAATCCATAAAGGCCCAAAATATCTCCTTATGCTTCTCTAAATACTTCTTGCATAACTGTCTTACTGCAAACATCTGATCCACGCACCCTCTTCCCCTCCTAAAACTGCACTGTTCTTCTCCTATTGCAACTTCCGTACACTTTATTATCCTCTCTATCAACACCCTGCCATACAGCTTTCCAACCACTGATAATAACTAATACCTCTATAATATGAACACTCCTGCTGATCTCCCTTCCCCGTGTACAACGGCACAATACTTGCACTTTTTCAGTCATTGGTACCATTGACACAACAAAGCACACATTGAAATGTATCACCAACCAATCTATTATCACATCTCCACCCTTCTTTATACACTCCACAGCAATACCATCCAAACCTTCTGCTTTTCCCGCTCTCATTTGTTTCACTGCTTCTTTCACCTAATTTTCCTCAATCCTTTCATTAATTCCTTGCCACCTGGGTGGCCTGGTAACCTATCTCTATCAACCACTGCTTCAGTGGTGATGGGCTGGTCTGTCAGAGTGAGAACTGAGCGATCTCTGCCATACCCATAGCTTACTCTGCCTGTTCCTTTTACTTATATATTTTCTAGATCTCAAGTGACGGCGTCTCTTGCGTGGATTGACCTCCTAATCTACCAAGATTGGAAGCCAAAGCGTCACATCTTTCCTTTGCCCCTCAACTTTCTCTTCATAATTACTGAGGGGCACAGGGCCCTTGGTGGGGCTTTGGTTTCCCGGGCGTTTCCGCGCGCCCTCCTCAGCTCCCCGCCATGGAGTGGCTTCGGTCGCCCAGGCTTTATTGTGGTCGGCAGGGAGGGTTCTGTGGGGGCGCTCGGTTGTGGCCTTGGCCTTGCTCGGGCCTTGGGGCTGTTCGGCCAGGCAGCTTGGGGGAAAACAACAACAACAACAACCACTGCTTCAATCACTGCTTCTCTTCCATCTCTTGCATTTAGAAAAGATTCAAAATACTCGGCATATCTTTTCCTCACTTCAACTCCTTCCACTAGTAATTCTCCATTTGCATCTTTCACCAACTCTTCCCTCTTTTGTCCTCCTTTCCTTATTATATTTACCTTCTTCCAGAACATCTTCTTTTGTTCTTCAAAATTCTCACTCAACCTTTGACCCCACCTTTCGTTTGCATTTTTTTCGCTTCTCTAATTTTCTGTTTTGCCTCTCTCCTTTTCTCCTTGTACCTCTCCCACACCTCAACACTTTCCTAATATCAGCTTTATCTTTTCTACTAAGATAGTAATTTCTTAATAATAATTTCTTAAATGTTCTTCCCCTCTCATACTATCCTATACACCCCCATTATTAAAACCTAGCGTATGTTTGATGGTATATATTATTCATCCATCTAGGATTATTATTTTTGGATCCGAAGGGCTTTTGGGGATATATACCTCGGGCATAAATAAATAATATATTTGCTGAAAGTAAATATATCCTCTGTACTGCCTGATTTGTGCTTAATTTAAGTCGTAAATTTGACTACTTGCTAATCCTACACCACCACTTGACCTTTCATTGTCCTGGGATTCGGCCTGCATGTCTCCAAACACAGCTGCCAGGTGTTTCTGTAATCCGTGGAAATTTGCTTGTTTAAAATTAGGAACTAAGGCCGAATTTACTAATTGTAAATTCGGCCTTAGTTCATTTGTTCATTCTAGATTAAATCTGATGTCCTCATGGTCCAAGGCTTCCTGTGATAACTATATATCTATCTATATGCTCTATCTATATGCTCAGGCCCATCCCCACTTTTCCAATTTTCATTTATATTGTCTATGTCATTCTATTTTATTATTGTTTTTTTCTTTTTTCTTGGGGGTAGCCGACTCAAGACAGAGAAAGAACAGGGAAAACACAAAAACAACATAAAACAACGAACAAACACAGATAAAAACACAAATTCACACACATCTAGGTGATAACTAAATTGCTAATTAAATTGTCTTTATTACTGAAAACTAAATTGAGTATAGTGTTCCCTCTGGTTGGCTCGGTAACACGTTGAGTATAAAAAACAGTCATGTACTAATTCTAGAAATTCATATGATTCCAAGTCTTCTGTGTGATGTCCCCAATATACAGGTATTTTACTTAAAGGGCATAGCTCATGCAATATCCCATTCCATTTTATCACTGTCTAAAGCATGTTAAAGAATGATTGATACTGCACAGTTGTCTTGGTTTACCACACATTTTTATCGAAAATAGTAAACAAAGCCATGTAAGATATTTCAAGCTTAGAACGTCGATGGCAACCCCTGTCGCTTCTCTCTTGTGTAAATGATAACGGAATTAGCCCGCGAATTTCGAATATGTTTTCATATTGCATTTAGTTGCCTTTACCCTGATATATTTCATACATGATGAAGTAATTTCAAGGCAGTATTTGATATATATATCACGTGAGTATACAATTTGTCTATCCTTAAGTATCTATCAATGCAATTATTCATAGTTTGGTCTTGTTAATCATAAATAAATACGTATTGGCAGCTCTATCCATATGGCAACACCAATAGTATCGGCCTGTGTAGAGGAGGTCTTGCCCTAACGGTATACACAGGTACTCTAGTACAAAGGAGTACAAAGGAAATCAAGCAACAACATATCTAGTGACCCTTCTAGGTTGCTTGTCCTCCAAAACACTGAGGATCAAGTGTCCAAACAGTGGTTTAGAGTGGGTAAGGGAACATTGGAAAGGGAATTACTGCCCTGGAACTAATGACCGTGGCAGGATTTGGAAGTTAGTAGAGGACAGATGGGTTAGTAACTGAGGGGGGGATAAAATAAAGTTATTAATTTACAAACGCAGTCAGTCGCGGGTTTGATGCGAGATATTTGTCTAGGCGGAGTTTAAATGAATCAACGGTGATGCAGTCTATAACGTTTCGGGTAATTACAAGAGCGTACGGCCAACGTATACAAATATTCCATCTTTATTTTCACTTTCACAGTGAATTATTCGATAGCTTGCCATTATTTCTACATTTCATTATCAAGCTTATGCTGCTCATACAATTTATCATACCCCTCTATTAAATATTTGTCCATCTTTGTAACTGCTTTCACAGCATGGAGTACTTAACAGATACTGAGAATCAAAATGGTGGCCATTGACCTGACCCCTGAAACTCTTTGACCTATTCTGTTATTCTATGGGTACCCAAATACCTAAATACACGTCACGAGGGGCTCGGAAATGTCTCTCGCCACCACCGTCCAAAACACTAATTTATTTATATTTACATTTATAAGAAAACTCGGGCTACTATTATTGCACATAAGAGGTATGCTGTACACTAACATTTATTATAATGAGGATAGCTCATCATAGCTGACCACATGTGCTATGCCCTTTATATTAACGTCACCTACAATACAAACTTCACTAGATTGGCATTGCTCTGGCAATCTCATCCCTGAGTATTTTACCAGCTATGCTTAAATGTTGTGGTCTACATATTAGGCCAATTTCAACACTGTTCCGGATGTCATTGATTTATAACCATATACTTCACTTGTCATTACTAATTTGATATCTGACCTAGTGCAGCAGTTTATCAAATTGGAGAAACAAAATACTCCACCTCCTCCCTTTCTTCCTTGGTGATCAACCTAATACATAGTAAATCCGGTAATTTGATACTCTACAATCAAATTTCGTGTTTCCGTGTTCATCCATGTTTCTGTAGCCATGATAATACAAAAAAAAAATTCAGTAAAAACTATTGCCTTCAATTAATCTATTTCATTCAGTAAACTCTTGTTATTGGTGTAGTAAATTATGAGTTTCTTGCCTACAGCCTCGTTTAAGTTCGCAATACCTTTATTCCTAGTATGATGATTGGGATTGTTTCTCCTTAGATTATGACTAACACATAGGTATACAATTTGTTCTTTTATTTCAAATTTGATTTTATTAAGCGTTATTTCCAGATAGCGATTTTGATTAGTTCCTTTGCGTTTATCTTGTGTCGTCCCAGTTTTGGTTTGTTTATTTTACAAGTTTTACATTATATTTTCGCTATTATATTTACTAACTTCAATATTTCTACTAGCAGTATTGATACTTCAATGCCGCTACTAACAATGCTGATATAATCACTACCCTGTGACTAATATCCATGTTATTCCTATGTGATGTACCGATATCATATTCAACCCTATTCAAGGGGAAAAACAGAAGCCAAGAGCAGTGAGTGAGTATGCTAAATACGTATTCGCATATTAATGTCAGTTGTATAGTACAAGGAAGGTGAAAATAGAGGAGGGGCATTATATGAGATGCCAGGAAATATTGAATAATGATGTCTATATGAGAAAGGGGGAGGATAAGAGGCCACAGATAACGTATCACTGCCATTATGAGATGAATGTGTCTTTATCTTTAAGAGGTTGTCATTATCAGTGACTTGCCCCAACAAGTGAAACATATATATTACAACTAATTCTAGCATATGTAACCAGCAACAAAGTTGATCTTTGTCAATTTAAAAGTCTATGGTGCTTGTGTATCATTATAATAATTGGTGACTTTTTTATGTTTCAATGTCTATGTGAGAGTGAGTGTGTGTAGTATATTACGTCCTCCTATAAGTAGAATGAGATATTATTTGAATAGGTGCAGTCACAGATAATTGAGTTCGAATTATGTGATAATGACTTCAAATGAGGTACATGTGCATATTATGCCCTTTCAAAAGGGTACATTTGCTCAAACGATATTAAATTACATTGATGGGCCCTGCAAAACAATTTGTATGTACCCTTATGGCTCATATCTAGCCATCAGTCAAAGGAGATGGACTATAAAAGTTGGATATACTGTATATCTTCGGTGAGCACACTTATTAGCCAAATTCAATACTGATTTAATATGTCTATGCAAATTATAATAGACGATTTACAAAGATACTGCCAAAAAGTCAAGAGGTTCATCTATCTATCTATATATATATATATATATATATATATATATATATATATATATATATATATATATATATATATATATATACATATATATCAGTCTAATGCAAACAAATCTTGTTTTACTCACGCTTGTTCTACTGCTGTCCGGAATAAGGAGAAAGCATACAAACAGTACCATTGCCTTCAAACTCAAGAAGCTAACTCTTTTTATGTTGCTGTCTAGATAAATGCTCGGAACTTTCCAACTTAAGCTCTTACAAAGCTTTCTGGCATCTAACCAAAAACCTCTTCAACAAATTATAATTCCTCCTCTTTTCCACCCTGACAGCACCACCTCTGACAAAGCTGAACTCTTCACTCAAACGTTCGTTAAAAATTCCACCATGGATAATTATTCTGGTGCTATTCCTCCCTCTCCAACCCCCTCTCACTTATTTACGCCCAGTATCATACTGTCCTTTAAGGATGTACTTAAGGCCCGCCTGAACACTTGACACTATACTAGAACATCTCATCCTGTTAGCAATGCACTCCTCCTCTCCATGTAAATTGTTGAATTTGACCTCCAATATAGACAAGCAGATTGGAAGATACATGTGTGTTAAATATAGTTATCTATCATTTATACAGTAAATATATATATATATATATATATATTTAAGAACATAAGATCATAAGAAAATGGGAGTCCGCAGAAAGCCGATTGGCCCAAACAAGGCAGATCCCTCTCACACCTAACCCCAATTATAAGGCCTTAAAAGCTGGGCTTATAAAGTCCAGCTCACTAACACCATTAGGACTGACCTAACTGAAACGGTTGGAGGTCAGAAAACGGGGGTCTACAGAGCGCCGATTGGCCCACAACCACACCCCCTCACACCCAACCCATCGCGTCCATATGCCTTTCTAATTTTATCCTAAAGCTCCCTATCGTTCTTGATCCAACTATAGCACTCGGTAGCCTATTCCACCTATCTACAACTCTGTTACCAAACCAATATGTGCCTATATCCTTTCTGAAACGAAATTTATATAATTTGAAACCATTTGTTCGAGTTATTTCGCTATCACTGAGCTTTAGTACATTTGTTATGTCCCCTTTATTAATCCCACTAACCCACTTGAACACCTCTATCATGTCCCCTCTAACTCTGCGTCTCTCTAACGAATGTAAGCCTAATTTCTTCAACCTTTCTTCATAAGGAAGATATCTAATATGGGTAATTTTTGTCATTCTACGTTGTACTCTCTCCAATGAATCTTTTTCCATTCTGTAATAAGGACACCAAAATTGAACAGCATAATCCATATGGGGTCTCACTAACGACAAGTAAAGTTTTAAGATAACATCACCAGTTCTGTTACTCACACTCCTAGATTAACCCAAGAATCCTGTTTGCCTTGTTACGAACGCTTATACACTGTTTTCTAGGCTTCAAATCATTGCTAACAAACACACCTAGATTTTTCTCACAATCTGAGTTTATATATATATATACACACAGTGGGGAGATTGTAGGCACCAATCGATCAGGGCTAGACCCAGGTGAGGTTATAGGCATGTGATAAAGAGTCGCTGGAACTCCTGTTTCATTCGCTTGGCCTCTCTTACTGATTTTCTTTGTGCCTCATTTACACTAAGAGCAATCCAGCTTGCTCTCACAAACACCTCCTCCTCCTATCCACTTCACTAAACTAAACACGCACACCACACTTCATTCCTCCACACCAAAAAAAATTTAAATTATGAATTTCAGCCCAGCCTCCCCCCCCAGGGAGGGGGGGGGACCATAAATGCCCCCACACCCGACCGACCATCCCCTGACGACCCCACAAAATTGCCTGGACCGCGGCCTGTTACTCTTTCTATTAATTTCTGCAACATTCGCGGACTTTCCTCTAACTTTCACTCTGTTGAACACCATCGCTCCTCCTACAAACCTGATCTTCTCTTCCTCACCGAAACTCAGGTGTCTGTAGCAACATCCAGCAACCCCTTCTCTGTATCCTCCTACTTTCTCTATCCTAGTTTCAAAGCCGAGGCTGCATGTTGTGCATATGTGCACAACAAACTCACTTGCTCTCGTGTTCCCGATTTCAAACTCCTCTGAATTCTCTACTTTATGGCTCAAACTTTCCTGTCATTCTCTTACTAAATATTTCTGTGCTGTCTATCTTTCCCCTAACTCTACAAACTTTTCCAAATTCTTTGACTATCTAAATTCTACAGTGGAACACATTCTATCCATTTCTCCTTTCTCAGAAATCTCCATCTTAGGAGATTTCAACGTTCACCACCGCCAATGGCTCTCTTCTCACACTACTGACCCACCAGGTGAACAAGCCTACTTCTTTTCTATCATAAATGACCTAGAGCAGTTAGTTCAGCAACGCACCCGTATCCCGGATTCGCATCGGAGATCGGCCCAACATTCTTGACTTGTTTCTAACTTCTAAACCCTTCTTCTTATACTGTCGATCTTTTCTATCCTTTGGGCTCCTCCGACCATAAACTTATCTCTGTCAACTGTCCTATCTCTCCAGTACGGCCACCCGATCCTCCTAGCCGGCGGCGCTTGTGGCACTTTGGCGCTGCCGACTTCTTTGATTTCCCATGGAATGATTTCTGCTTCCGTGGCCGGGGACCCTCGGAGAGCGCTGAACGCATTACCGAGGTAATCCAATCGGGCATGGAAGCATACATTCCATTCTCTTTCTCTCAGACTAATGCTAAAAAATCTTGGATTACTCACGCCTGTTCTACTGCTGTCCGCAATAAGGAGGAAGCATTCAAACGGTACCACCGCCTTAAAACTCAAGAATCTCATACTTCCTATGTTTCTGCCCGGAATCAAGCCAAATCTGTTCTTCGACTTGCCAAACACACTTTCATCAATATAAATGCACTGAACTATTCAAATCTAGCTCTTCCCAAGAAAAAACAAAATATATATTTATATATATAGTATTTTTCTTTTTGCTATGTGATTGAGGGAGGCAAACGGCAGAACTGCCTATAGCGAGTGCCTCCCCCCAGAGTCAAAGGAGTGACAGGGCCAAAATCAAGGGACGTTCGAGCCAAAATGCCTTGACACACAGAGTTTGAAGCAATTTAAGTCATAGGAAGAAGGAAAGACTGATTCTGGTAGAGAGTTCCAGAGCCCAGCTGTTGAATAGAAGAAAGTTTGTGAGTAACGTTTCACTCTTGGGTTGGAGAGTTGCACAGAGTAGGGGTGGGATTGAGTGCAAGACGGGTACCACATTGCCCTACATAAAGGAGGTGGTATACACTGGGAATGCTCTGAGGAACACTGATTATTGTAGTAGCGATAGAATAGCGAGAGAGACGCAACATTGCGGCAAGAGAGAGAGATTGCATAGAGTTGGTGAGTGGACGAGAGTTAATGATACGAAAGGCCCTTCCTTTCAACTTTGTCTAGGAGAGCGGTGTGAGAGGAACCTCCCACACTTGTGAACAATACTCAATACAAGGATGCACTCTACCCCTGTACAGAGCAAGAAGCTGTGCAGGGGAAAGGAACCCTCTAAGGCGGTTGAGCACACCCCGCTTCTGGGAGGCTACCTTAGCAAGACTGGTAATATGGTCCTTCCAACTGAGATCAGAAGAAAGAGAGATACCGAGAATAATGAGAGAAGCTCAACGATTGAGTTTTGTATTGTTGAAGAATATGGGATAGTCCGCTGGGAGTTTCTGATGGGTAGATAGATGGAGAAATTGGGTTTTGGAAGTATTAAAGGTAACAAGGTTTTCTCTGCCCCAATTGGAGATAGTATTTAGATCAGAATTTAAGAGTTCTATGGCTTCATTACGTTTTTCGTTGAGGGATTGCTGTCTTTGGCGTTCTGATATACTAATGGAGTAGTGTAAGGTTGAGTCTTCTGCGTATGAATGGATGGGAATTGAGGTACAGTTGAGGAGATAATTTATAAAAATTAGAAAGAGAATAGGAGATAGGGACAGAGCCCTGAGGAACACCGGAGTTTCTAGGGTGAGGAAGTGAACAATGGCCGTCCACAACCGCGGCTATGGAACGGCCGGAAAGGAAATTAGAGACAAAGGCACTGATGGAGGGATAGCAACCGAAGGAGGGCAGTTTAGAAATTAAAGATTTGTGCCAGACTCTATCGAAGGCTTTCAATATGTCTAGTGCAATAGAAAAAGTCTCACCGAAGTCCCGAAAGGAGGATGACCAAGAGTTAGTAAGATATGAAAGAAGATCACCAGTAGAGCAACCCTTAAGAAGCCATATGGCGATCTGAGAGCAGATTATGAGAAGAGAAATGCTTAAGAAATTTGGAAGCAAGAATAGTTTCAAAAACTTTAGAAAGACAAGAGATGAGAGCAATTGGACGATAGATTGAGGGTTGAGAGCGGTCACCATTCTTTGGGACAGGTTGAATGTGAGCAAACTTCCAGCATGAAGGGAAGACGTTAGAGGATAGACAGAGACGAAAGAGTTTGCCTAGGCAGGGAGTCAGCACGGAAGCACAGTTTTTGAGAACAACAGGAGGAAACACCGTCCGAAAAGTACGCCTTATTAGTATTAAGCCTAGAGAGGGTAGAGAGTACATCTTTAGAAGAGATTAGGATATTAGGCATAAGTAAGAGAGAGGAGGGTGGAGAGGGAGGAATAGCACCGGAATCATCCAAGGTGGAGTTTCTAGCAAAAGTTTGAGCGAAGAGTTTAGCTTTGTCAGAGGAAGAAGTGATGGTTGTGCCATCAGAGTGGGAAAGAGGAGGAAAAGACGAGGAAGAAAAAATTGTTGGAGAGGTTTTGGCTATATGCCAGAAAGCTTGGGAAGAGCTAGAGTTGGATAGTTCAGTGCATTTATTATTGATGAAAGAGTGTTTGGCAAGTCGAAGAACAGATTTGGTTTGATTCCGGGCAGAAACATAGGAAGAATGAGAGTCTTGAGTTTTAAGGCGTCGGTACCGTTTGAATGCGTCCTCCTTATTGCGGATATCAGTAGAACAGGCGTGAGTAAACCAAGATTTTTTAGCAATAGTTGAGA
>CM064523.1:36388458-36443969 GCA_032716605.1 Paralithodes platypus
CAATGCAAGAAATAAGAACCCTACTAGGCCTATACATATATTTTCCTACTTACGATCCAAACACACGATGAAAGAAAATAAAGCAAAAACAAACAAAGCAAACATAAACAAATAACAAATAAAGTAAAGAAAAACGTAAACAAATAACAAATAAAGTAAACAAAAACCTAAACAATAAGAAAAACGATGAATAAAACAAGACGGAGAATTCGCAAAGAGAGTGTAATTGATGCAGACGCGTTGCATTTGGACACAGGCAAAATTCCTCAACAATTCTTTTCCCTGGCAGACGTGTAAAATTGGGTAGGCACAGACAGACACAGGCACAATGCAGGAGAGGCCTATTTCCCCGGACGGGCTAAGTGGGATCTCTCACTATTTTGTGGGATAAAACAAGGGGCTCTCGTCTTCTTTTGTTATATTTATTTGATTTGTCTTTCTTTCTTTTACTTGTATTTATTTATTTTTATATTTATTTATTTATATATTTATTTATTTTTATTTTTATTTATTCATGTATTTGAATTTTTTTTTTATATTCTCTTTTATTTATATATTTATTTACTTATTATTATTATTATTATTTTTATATGGTGCCTTCTTAACACACAAAGAGCGGGTGGTAGGGTATTTTACACTGTGCCGCCCAGCATTTTTTTTTTACCCTAAATAGGGTTGTTTCCGTGCTCATTTTCATGCATAAACAAGACCCAGAGCGTAAAACAAGTATCTATCCCTGAAAGGGCATAAACAGAGCTTTCCAATGACACCTGAACCATCCTTGTACGACCACTGGTTCTCTTGCAACGATCGTGCAACACGAGTGCAAAAAACCTAAAATAAGGTAATTTCCGTACATAATTCCCTGTGTAGCGAGTGAAAGAGGGGGAAGGAAGGTGGTATACAGTTCAGTACGTCCACGGTGGTCGTGGGGAGCGGTCATAAGGTTACTATGCTCGTCCCACCGCTCAGCTCTCTCTCTCAGCAACAATACGTGCTGAAAATGGCACTCGACATATGTGGTGCACCGCCACATAGTCCACATTTATTTAACTCGACAGATGTCGTGCGCCGCTGGTTAAGGGTTAAGGGGAGGTTTTTACTTTGTTTCCTACTCCTCCAGCAATCTTAAAATTTCACCCCCTTGACCCCCTTTCAAGATAAATTTGTAAATTTTTCGGTAGAAAAATGTCCCGACCAAAGGCCGGTTACTCTTGAATTACAGGCTCGCTATCGCTCGCCAGGATAAAATCAACACCTAAATGGCACGAAAGGTCTTAAAATTGACAGAATGGAGCGGAAATTCTTAAAATCACATCTGATGGGGCAAACGTCTTAAAATCTCAAAAGTAATGGGGCTAAACATGAGGGAGAAAGAGGTCAAGAAAAAAGTGCGACAAGTGGAAATCTCCCCTTAACTTTATTGTGGATAACGTGTGATTTCACGGGGCTTAAGGGGAGATGGGTCGTAGCACGCAGTATTATTCTCGCCGAAGTGTGAAGGTTGCATGCACCTCATATTAGCATTAAAGACATCATGACGTTGTTAGGGATTAGGATAAAATTTCCACTTAATTCATGATAGCGATGATGATTGAAGTCGCTGGGTTCGGGATGCAGTTTTCTTTCGGTAGATCGTAAACTTCACTTCCAATATATTATTGTTATGTTACTTTTTAATAATATTTATTATTATTATTGGTAATATTTAGCAACAACAACAAGAAGAACAATAATAATAATAATAATAATAATAATAGCCTAATGATAATAATGATAATAATCATAATCATAATAATAACAAAAATAATAATAATACAAAATAGTATTAACTTATTATCTTCAGTAATATTATTATTGCATACATTATATTATTTCTTACTAGCCAAATCTTTCAATATATAACAGTATCCCTCTCCTCTCTAGGAATTCATTAAGACGTTGCATAAACCTCTTCATTTTATTACAGCATGAGGCTCCCGATTTGCAATCCACAAGTCTTCAGTAATTTGACTATATCATTAATTCATGTAAATTTCTCAACTTATTCATCCTCTATCCAAAACTCTCTAATCGCTTACTTATCTATAGCCATCATCATCATCATCATTATTTGACTTTACTTCTCACTTCTCAACTTCTTCTTTATTCAGTATATAAAGGGCCTCCAACAACTAACAGGCCTAGAACTATCTCAACTTAAACTGCACAAAATCGTCTATAGCTAGAATATACTTAAAAAGACGTCGCCGGTACTGAAGGGGTTAACTTCCTAACTTTACTCTAGCTATCGTATCGTATCGTATTATTTTAGAGACTTAATAGTCATCGTAAGATGGTTACAGTCCTGACGCTATTCATGGCTTACAGTGTGCAGGTTTAAGGGGAGATGGGGTTTTTCTGGTCCCCCTTCTTCCTCATGTTTAGCCCCATTAGTTTTCAGATTTTAAGACGTTCGGCCCATTAGTTTCGCGATTTTAAGACCTTTCGCCTCATTTCTTTGTCAATATTAAGACTTTTCGTGTCATATACAGTAGGTGTATAAATTGATCTTGAAGGAGGCTCTTGATTTGTTTGTGTTTTTTAACTTTAGATGGAGGTCTAGGGAGGACACTAAACATATAAAAAGATACATGAATAAGCAAATAAATATGCCCATCCCCCCCTCAACACTCCAGAAGGGTTGATAGCCTCTGAAGTCCTATTCAAACTAAGTCTAACAAACATTACTATTATTATTATTTTATCATTATAATTACTATTATTATTATTATTATTATTATTATTATTATTATTATTATTAAACACCTACCGGTACCTCTATCCCTTACCACCTTAGGAGTTTATTACCTGGCTGCCTATATAAAGCCCTGGGAGTTATTACGGCGTGCGGCTCCCGATACCCAACAGGAACTCCCACAAGTCATCACAGGCCTGGATAGTATTATTATTATTATAATAATAATAATAATAATAATAATAATTTAGTATCATATTATTATAATAATAATTGTTATTGTTGTTGTTTAAAAAAAACTACCACAATCCTAATTTATACAATTTATTAGAAAACCTAATAAACAGACATATAATTGAGAACACCCCACATATCATCATCTTCGTAACAACAAGTCTTCAGTAAATCCATCATATATTATCCACCATTTATTATTTTAATTATTATTTTTTCTTCTTATTATTATTATTATCCAACTCCCTCGAAATTCATTAACGGGTTGCCTAAATCCCCTCAGGAAAGTTATTACCCCCTGCTGCTACCGATATGCAACCTTAACACCCACAAGTCTTCAGGAACCCGGGTATATTAAACACGGGAGCCGGAGCCGGATTATTCCAGCCGTGTGATGAGTCGTGTAATGAAGGAAGGGGCGGGTAGCAAGGGTTTATTTTCTACACGGAGATGGGAAATTCGGTTTAGCTGTGGCAATTTTTTGTTTTATTTATTTTTTTTCTTGTATCCAGTATTCGATATATGGAAATACAATCATAGTCATGTACGATGTAACTGTCTTGATGGTGTAATGGTTGAGTTTTTAAGATCTGTATGTGGTAACCCAGGTTCAAATCCCGGGAAGATAACATGCTTTCATTAATTTCATTGGTAGGTGTTTGGTGTTGGGAGTGAAATTAATAAATTAGCCTGTTAATTACTAGAGGCCCTTTATAAAATCGTCTAATAGTAGCCAAAATAAAATTGGAAGGACGTCGCTGGTACTGATCGGTTAAGTGACTTATTCCATCTCTCTCACTCATGAAAATCCATATAGTGAAAGAGTGTGCTTTATTCATTAGACGTTCGTAACAGATGCATATACGCTCTTTTTGAAGGTTGGTGGAATGTTATTTTGAAGAAGTGGATTTGAGTAGAGATTTATTCCGAAAAACAGAAGTTATGCATTGTAGAGAAGTCATTGTCATACCAACACATTCTAGTACCACTGCGAGAGACAAGTAAAGGACATACACACACACGCACACACACACACACACAAACACAAACACACACACACACACACACACACAAACACCTACCCTCACACACACAAACACATACACACACACACACTGCGCCTGGTGTCTCCGGTGTATCTCATTTGCGTGGTTAATGTAGGGTGGGCGCATTTGTTTGATTGTTTATTTATCTTTCTATATTTGTTTTTAGTTTCCTCCCTAGACATCCATCAAACTTAAAATATCACCCCCCAGACACCCTTTCAAGGTTTATTTGTACATTTTTCGGTAGAAAAATGTCTGGCCGGTTCCTCCTAAAATTACAGATTCTCTATTGCTCGCCAGGAAAAAAATCGACACCTAAATGGCAAGAAAGGTTTTAATATTGACAACAAAATAAAGCGAAAGGTCTCAAAATCGCCAAACTAATGGAACGAGCTAATATGGTAAACATGAGGGAGAAGGGGGACCATAAAAACGCCTCATCTCCGTGGTTATAATGTAGGGTTAGTTGTCAAGGGGGCCCTGATATAATGTGGGTTTGGTTGTCAAGGGGGGCCTGATATAATATGGGGTTGGTTGTCAAGGGGGGCCTGATATAATGTGCGGTTGGTTGTCAAGGGGGGCCTGATATAATGTGGGGTTGGTTGTCAAGGGGGGCCTGATATAATGTGGGGTTGGTTGTCAAGGGGGCCCTGATATAATGTGGGGTTGGTTGTCAAGGGGGCCCTGATATAATGTGGGTTGGGTTGTCAAGGGGGCCCTGATATAATGTGGGGTTGGTTGTCAAGGGGGCCCTGATATAATGTGGGGTTGGTTGTCAAGGGGGCCCTGATATAATGTGGGGTTGGTTGTCAAGGGGGGCCTGATATAATGTGGGGTTGGTTGTCAAGGGGGCCCTGATATAATGTGGGGTTGGTTGTCAAGGGGGGCCTGATATAATGTGGGGTTGGTTGTCAAGGGGGGCCTGATATAATGTGGGTTTGGTTGTCAAGGGGGCCCTGATATAATGTGGGTTTGGTTGTCAAGGGGGGCCTGATATAATGTGGGGTTGGTTGTCAAGGGGGGCCTGATATAATGTGGGGTTAGTTGTCAAGGGGGGCCTGATATAATGTGGGGTTAGTTGTCAAGGGGGCCCTGATATAATGTGGGGTTGGTTGTCAAGGGGGGCCTGATATAATGTGTGTGCCGTGTTGTGTTCTTGCTGGGTTGTGGGGGGAAGTTGCTTGCTTAGCTCCTGTAATTACTTAGCTCTCGTGTGTGTGTGTGCTAGAGAGAGAGATAGTGTGTGTGTGTATGTGTCTGTGTCTGTTTGTGTGTGCTGCTTGGTCTAGTGTGTGCTTCTTGGTGTGTGTGCACTAGTATTGGTGAAATCATGGCTTTGACCGACTGTAAGTAAATAACCTATTTTGTGGCTGACTAACCTCTTATTGTAAAGTATGAATGATACTGACCAATGCAAACCATAAAGAAACACAGCAGATTATGAGAACAATATTTAAGGGGGGGAGGGTTCACTTTTTGGTCGATTTTTTTGTCTTCATATATTGATTAGCTTTCTAGTTTCCTCCCTAGACCTCCATCAAACTTAAAAAAATAACCCCAGGATCCTCCTTCAATATATATTTGAAAATGTTTCGGTAGAAAAAATTCGTGGCCGGTTCCTCTTAAACGCTCGCTATCGCTCGCCAGGAAAAAATCGACACCTAAATTACACGACCATTCCTAATATTAACAAAGAAAAGGGGCGAAAGGTCTTATATTCGCCAAACTAAAGGGGCAAAGGATGAGGGAGAAGGGTGTCCAGAAAAGCATCCTAGCTCCCCTTAATTCATTCCATACATTGAAGGGAACCCATAGAATAATAATAATAATAATACAACAAGAAAACAATAACAAAAACACACATTTTACCGATGTTATTACTATACTTGCTCCAACAAAGTATATATTGTTTAAGGGGGGTGACCTGCTTTTTGTTATTTCTGTCCTTTTCTCTCTTTCTCTGGCTTGTATCCATTCGGCCCCATTCAGCCAACTATTTTAAGACGTTTATCCCCATCTAGGTGTCGATTTCTTCCTGGCGAGCGATAGCGAGCCAGCATTATATGAAGAAATCCGGCTTCGCCGGAGAAATTTTTCTATCGAAAAATGTACAAATTTAGCCTGCTGTCAAAAAAAAAAAAAAATATGATGGCTCGCTACCACTCACCAGTAAAACATTGACACCTGGATGGGGATAAACGTCTTAAAACAGTAGGCTGAATGGGGCCAAATGGATACAAGCCAGAGAAAGATAGAAAAGGACAACAAAAACAGGTCACCTCCCTTAAGGGGAGATGGGTCTCTTTTCTGCACCCCCTTCTCCCTCATGTTTAGTCTCGATAGTTTTCAGATTTTATGACGTTCGGCTCAGTAGATTGGCGGTTTTATAAATGACCTTTCGCCCCATTTCATTGTCAATATTAAGACATTTCGTGCCATATAGGTGTCGATTATTTCCTGGCGAGTGATAGCGAGCCTATAATTTAGGCCGGGACATTTTTCTACCGAAAAATGTACAAATTTATCTTGAAGGAGGGTCTTGGGGGGTAGGGGGGTTTAAAGCATAATGGAGGTCTAGTCTAGGGAATAAACTAAAACAAATGATAACAAAAATAGATAAATGAGCAAATAAATACACACCATCCCCCCTTAATACACCCATCCCCCCTTAATACACCCATCCCCCCTTAATACACCCATCCCCCCTTAATACACCCATCCCCCCCTTAATACACCCATCGCCCCTTAATACACCATCCCCCCTTAATACACCCATCCCCCCCTTAATACACCCATCCCCACTTAATACACCCATCCCCCCTTAATACACCCATCCCCCCTTAATACACCCATCCCCCCTTAATACACCCATCCCCCCTTAATACACCCATCTCCCCTTAATACACCCATCCCCCCTTAATACACCCATCCCCCCTTAATACACCCATCCCCCCTTCATACACCCATCCCCCCTTAATACACCCATCCCCCTTAATACACCATCCCCCCTTAATACACCCATCCCCCCCTTAATACACCCATCCCCCCTTAATACACCCATCCCCCCTTAATACACCCATCCCCCCTTAATACACCCATCCCCCCTTAATACACCCATCGCCCCTTAATACACCCCTCGCCCCCTTAATCACCCATCCCCCCCTTATACACCCATCCCTCCTTAATACACCCATCCCCCCTTAATACACCCATCCCCCCTTAATACACCCATCCCCCCTTAACCACCACCCCCTTAATACACCATCCCCCCTTAATACACCCATTCCCCCCTTTAATACACCATCCCCCCTTAATACACCCATCCCCATTAATACACCCATCCTCCGCCTAATACACCCATCCCCCTAATACACCATCCCCCTTAATACACCCATCCCCCCTTAATACACCCATCCCCCCTTAATACACCCATCCCCCCTTAATACACCCATCCCCCCTTAATACACCCATCCCCCCTTAATTAACGTCATACATGTTTACTATTTCTAAAATGCTTGAATTATTACACGAAATATTGGGATATAAATAATAAGCAAATATGGCGTGTTTAAATGAATGTGTGTGTGTGTGTGTGTGTGTGTGTGTGTGTGTGTGTGTGTGTGTGTGTATGTTAATAGGTAGGTGTACTAGTACGTTTCGGTGCGACAACCTGTGTTTTCGTAAATGTAATTAATTGTGTGTGTGTGTGATTGTGTGTTCGTGTGTGTGTGTGTGTGTGTGTGTGTGTGTGTGTGTGTGTGTGTGTGTGTGTGTGTGTGTGTGTGTGTGTGTGTGTGTGTGTGTGTGTGTGTGTGCCTTTGTATGTGCCTTTGTGTGATTGCGCTACCGTTTGCCTGTGTGTGCATCTCGCCAATGTCTTTATAAATTCTCTCCTCACATGCTCTATCGTCTTTGTTCCTCACTCACTTTACGTCCATGCAAAGTATGACCATCATCAAAGTGCATGACCAACATACTCAACAAGTGTGTGTAAAAGAACAACAGAATCGTTTTTTCTTGGCAGAATGTTGTCTTTATTTATTTTACAAATTTATTTTGTATAGTGTCCCATTTTTCCTGATAAGTATTCCAAGATTCATTCGCAATTTAAATTTGGTGACATATTTTTGTACAAAAGTTTCTTCTTGTAATATTTCAAGACAATGTTTCACTAGTATCGGCGACCACATTGACAGTATACAATTTCATCTTACAACATTTTTAGAGAACTTAAAGAAGCTCCTATGCTACCAGAGTTGCTGAAAAAAAGTCGTCAAAAAAGCCTACGTGTGAATCCTACTTAAGGTACTACAGGAATAATTGCGTCGCGGGAGCAAAACTAATAAAGACGAAAAAGAAAAAGCGTCAACTTTGCCCGAGTTCAAGGGATGACTTAACCAAGGCCCAGAATGCTTAATATCGGGAGTAGTTAACTTAGGAAACGCGGTGGGGGGAGGGGGGGGGGAAGGAGGGGGGGATACTAGACCTTGAAGGGGGGGGGGGGGGGGGGTGTGCAGCATTGGGGCAGAGGGAGCGAAGGAGGGCAGGAGAGGCAGAAAAGGCAGATGGGGGGCAAAGGGGGGATTTAGAGGGGGCAGAAGACGGGTAGAGGGGGGCAGTAGAGGGCTATATGGGGGCAGGAGGGGTGTACAGGGGGTCAGGAGGCAGGGGGAGGTAAAGGGGGTCAGAAGGGGGGGTGGATGAGGGCAGAAGGGTGCCAGAGGGAAGTGGTAGGGAGCAAAGGCGGTAGAGAGAACAGAAGGGGGAGGGTGGGGGCAGGAGGGGGAGGGAAGGGTAGGGGCATGGGAGGAGGGAGGTAGGGGTCAGGAGGGGGGAGGGAAGGGGCAGTAGGGAGCATAGGAGGAGGGATGTGAGGGGGTAGAAAAAGGGGGGGGGGGGGGGGGAAGAGGCAGTAGGGGGCATAGGAGGAGGGATTTAGGGGCATAAGGGGGGGAGGAGAGGGCCAGGAGGGGGCATGGGAGGAGGGAGGGAGGGGCAGTGGGGGGCATGGGAGGTGGGAGGGAAGGTCAGGAAGGGGGAGGGTAGGGGTAGGAGGGGGAAGGGAGGGTCAGAAAGGCCAGAAGGTGGGGAGGTGGGCGAGGAAACTTGCCCTTGTTAGCCAACTTGGGCTCATAATTCAGACTCCGCCCTGCAAATACTGGCCGTTTTTTTTAATATTATCGCTGGGTGTTCCGTTGATTAAGCTATAGTCAGGGGAGTGCGGATTTATTTTCCCTTGAAATTGCGTTTAATCACGGTGATTACGCTTTGTACCGTAAATTGCGTACACAACATATATGTATACGGGAATTATTATTTACCCCTTCTGTACCGGCGACGTGTGTTATATTGTATTCTAGCTATATTTAGACGATATTATGCAGCATAGGGAGGATCTGTGGTCGTTAAATATGTTGGTAGAGATAGTTTGAAGCCTTTTTATTGCTAGAGATCCTTCCTAAGCTGAATATTATCGTCTAGTAGCTGCCAGAATATGATAAAAGCGACGTCCCTGGTACTGTGTGGGTTAAGATATGGTAGATGCTAAGGGAGATGTGCATTTTTCAAGACATTTTTGTTTTCAGTGTATTGCTTATATGGAAAATGTGAGTACAATGCGATATGATAAAGGGGAGACTTTTATTTTTCGAATCATGCATATTTTCTAGTATTTTATTTATATTAATTTTATTACGGGCTAGGTTAACCATCTTTATATTGGATTTTGGCTACTATTAGACAACTGAATTCAGCTTAGGAAGGACCACTAAGGCTAGGACAGTGTACATACTTTTAAAGCTTTAGTTCCCACAGTGTTACCCAGAATAATATGAAAGGTGGCGATATAATACTGACAGGCTTAACCCTTTGAAGCTCTGACGCGTTTTAGCAGTTTATTTTGGCTATCATTAGACGGTTTTATGCAGCTTAGGAAGGACTTGTGGGTATTAAAAGCGTAAAGGCTATCTCAATCAACCCTCTGACTTCCATATACCCTTCCTAATCTTCATAAACACGTCTAATTTTTAGCCAGAAAGCGAAAAAATAAATGCGTTTTGGAGCTTGAAAGGGTTTACAATTCGAGTGCAGGTATGAGTTTATGCAATACATTGAGTGGAACAAGTATTATTAACAAGGATCATAATTATATCTTTCCTTTATTACTAAATTCTCGCTTCCATTTATGAGAGCATTCATTTAAAGTTCGTATACCCAACTGTGCTGTTCCTTTGGTCACCCGAGCCATGCTTTGTTCATTTAAGGGGGGGGGGGGGTGACCTGTTTTTGTTCTGTCCTTTTCTATCTTTCTCTGACTTGTATCCATTTGGCCCCATTCAGCCTACTGTTTTAAGACGTTTATCCCCATCCCGGTGTAAATTTTTTACTGGTGAGCGGTAGCGAGCCAGCATATTTTTAATTTGTGTTTGACAGCAGGCTAAATTTGTAAATTTTTCGTTAGAAAAATGTCACCGGCGAAGCCGGATTTCTTCATATAATGCTGGCTCGCTATCGCTCGCCAGGAAGAAATCGACACCTAGATGGGGATAAACGTCTTAAAATAGTTGGCTGAATGGGGCCGAATGAATACAAGCCAGAGAAAGAGAGAAAAAACAGAAATAACAAAAAGCAGGTCACCCCCCTTAAGCCGGTGTCACACGAGCGCTTTTTCCCTCACCATTTACCCTCAACACTGGTCTGGCAGCTGATGAGGACAACATTAATAATAGATCTGTAGCCTAAATGTATCTACCATCAGTCTAGTTTCCGATACCAGTGCAAACTATTCCAGAAATGTCACCAGGAAAATGTTGATCATCGAATGTTGACTATAGAAGCTCTCGTGTGATACCGGCTTTACACTAAACAACCTTTGTAATTTATTAATGATAATGAGTTGATTTGCGTTAACTCTATTCAAAATTAATGCCACATAAACGCTACAAAATACACGCCTGAAATACCTTGCATGTTATATCAATGTTTACTCTTGTGTTACGGGATATTATATACCCTATACCGCATACTGTATATATATAATATAAACATATCATTGTATTCTTATTTGACCATACTATTGTAATTGGGCCATTGTTCTGGTCCCCCTTCTTCCTGATGTTTAGCCCCAGTAGTGTTCAGATTATAAGATGTTCGGCCCATTAGTTTGGCGATTTTAAGACCTTTCGCCCATTTTCGTTGTCAATATTAATAGTTTTTGTGTCATGCAGGTGTCGATTTTTTCCTGGAGCCTGTAATTCAGAAGGCCGGGACATTTTTCTACCGAAAATAGTACACATTTATCTCGAAGGGGGATTCTGGGATTGTTTTTTTAAGTTTGATGGAGGTCGAGGGATGAAACTAAAAATATAATGATTAAATATAAACTTTTGCCAAAAAAATTAACCATTCCCCCTTAAGACAGGAAAGAGGAATGTATTCTTAACCCTCTCCTACATATAACGCGATTTTGAGCCTATTAGGGATACTTTAAAGCCTTTGTTACCATCAGGGGTATATAGACACCTTTAGTTTAGTTACTTCAACCTCTGCAGTTGTCTTTGAGTTAGCTGTGGGCAGAAAACTAATTTTGGAGAGGTAATTATAAGAGTGAGAGAACTCTATTTCTTATTGCTAATCTGGCAACCTCTGCGTCATATGTGCGTGAAAGGGTTAAGCATCGATAGCAACCTATATACATACAAATATAAACTAAATGATACATAGCCATGCAAATTTCACATGAGGTTATATCATTCTGCATCCTACTTAACACATTATGCCGATACACCAGCAAAGTCGATCAATGTATAGTTGCCCACATGAATATACATACACCTATGTACACTTGAGGAAATAACAATCACTCACTGTATAATCATGAGAGTGTAAAATCAATGAATGAGTGCAGGTGTATACACTCAAATATGAGTGTATACAAATGTACAATGAGGGGAAGAAGATCAGTTGGCAGGGGTCGTAAATCTGTATGAGAAGCAGCAGAGGGGGAAGAGAGCAGAGGTGGAAGAGAGCAGAGATGGGGAGTAGTAGGAGTAATCTGGGCCTTACACACACGCACGGACGCACGCGCTCACTCACTCACTCACTCACTCACTCACTCACTCACTCACTCACTCACTCACATACATGCAGGCACAAACTCACACAATTCAGCAGTCTTAGGTGCCGAACGCTAATGGCTAAGCCTTGGCCGGGATGGTTTAATTCCCCTTCGATCCAAGAGGGTTTTCGGTGATCCTGATGGAGAATAATTGTAGTGTGGTCCCTCCCTAGTCAAGTTGCTTATTTTAGCCTACATGTCTGTCCACGTTCCTATTAGACTGTGCATAATTTTAAGTAGGAATTATTGGTCGCTTGGAAGAATACACATTGCGCTTTCCCTAGGGCAGGTATGGTGGACTGGTAATGCACAAGTCCCGAATACAAATCCTGACGTGGCAATGGGAAGATATATTTCGAGTTGGGAATGTGCTTTATTTAGTTTCAGTTAACAAAAAAAAAAAAAAAAAAAATATATATATATATACTGTATGTATATACCAGTATATATATATATATATATATATATATATATATATATATATATATATTCGGCAAAAAACATCTTGAGCTTGGTACGAAATATTTTGGGTACACATTATTTTTGAGTAGCCTAGTAAATACCATGTGTACTAACTTTTTAGATACAGAAACTGACTTGTGGATGGGGCACAAAATAACATTCTCCGCTCTTTATCCATACCTAAATCTAAGATTTATGTAGTTCCGTATAAGTAGCATTTAACAATTAATCAATTCATTGTAAGTAATCACTTAGTATATCAATTTATGATTATTCATAAATGTGTCTCGGTGTCATTAGTACGATACATTTAGAAGTCACCTATCAGTATCACAGTATATACTGTATAGTGAAAATTAAGCAATGATTTATAATGTTCATTATTGTTCATTATGTGGATGTTCATAGATGGGAGTGGAGTCACCAAAAGTTAAGACAAAGTCAATTTGTTTGATATTACAAAATATTCACCTAAACTCTTTCGCAGAAGTTTGACAAATTTTGTTAACAAACAGGGTGACGAATAAAATGTAATAATATGCACACATTATCACATTATCTACTGGCGGAAATAATAAGCGATTATAATATCTGAAAGTAAAATCTTCCTCAAATTATTTAATTCGAAAATTACCGAATGTTAATGGTATTACTAGAGCGAAACTCTCCCAACTCTTTCTCTATATAAGTATCTATTTCTGTCTATATATCTACATATCTACTTATTTACCTCTTTTATTGTTTATCTATCAGTCCACATATGGAATCTATAAAGCATAAGATATATTAACTATGCTTTCTAGCTCTGTCTTGAGTCTAAAAAAGAAAAATAAGAAAAAGAGGAGAACAAAAAAAAATAGGACAAGTGTGGATTGGGCCTGAGTATATAGCATGGAATAGAACAAAATATATCAACAAGGAACCAACGAAGCTAACCCGGTGAACACAATTAATACATATTATGTTTTATCCGCTCGAAAACATTAGGGGTAGGTATGAAGTAGCCGGTAGGGATTGGACACCGCTGGACCTGCCAATACCTTAAGAGAGCCCACTTCGTGTTTTTTGTTTTCGTTTTCTCTCCCTCTCTCTTTGGCTTGCATCCATTCGGCCCCATTCAGCCTACTGTTTTAAGACGTTTACCCTTAGCCAGGTGTCAATATTTTCCTGGCGAGCGGTAGCGAGCTGGCATATATATATTTTTGTTTTGACAGCAAACTAAATTTGTACATTTATCGATAGAAAAATGTCTCCGGCGAAGCCGGTTTTCTCCATACAATGCTGGCCGCTATCGCTTGCCAGGAAGAAATCGACACCTGGATGGGGATAAACGTCTAAAACAGTTGGCTGAATGGGGCCGAATGGATACAAGTCAGGGAAAGAGAGAAAAGGAGATAAAGATAAAAAAGCCGGTGACCCCCCTTAGTACATAGGCTACGTTTTATCAGCTGGCAAATATTGGGTAAATATGAAGTAGCCGGCGTAGAGATTGGAAACCGCTGGAGACCTGCCAATACCTTAGGGGGGGAGGTACTCGCTCTTTCTGGACTCCCTTCTCCCTCATGTTTAGACTTATTAGTTTTCCGAGCTTAAGACGTTCGTTCACTAGTTTGGCGATTTTGAGACCTTTCGCCCCCTTACTTGCTCAATATTAAGACCTTTGGTGCCGTTTAGGTGTCGATTTTTTCCTGGCGAGCGATAGCGAGACTGTGTTTTTTGAAGGAATCCACCTTCGGCCGGGGCATTTTTCTACCGAAAAATGTACACATTTATTTTGAAAGGGGGTTTAGGATTTTTTTTTTTTTTTTTTTTTTTTTTTTTTTTTTTTAAAGCTTGATGGAGGTCTGGCGAGGAAACTCAAAATAAAAAAAAATAAAAAAATAAATAAATAAGCACTAGCCCCGTAACTTCAACGCCATAAATCTCACCCTTTGCTAAACACATTTCTCCGCCTCCTGCATTTCCCAGATGTTCTGTTTAGTTTCCAAGGATGTTATTTTCACTTATTCTTTAATTTTACGACGTATTAACACTTTCTGTACCAGCGACGTTTTATAGTTTTTATTCCAGCTATATTGAGGCGATTTTTTGCAGTTTAAGAAGGATCTGGGGTGGTAAAAAGGGGTTAATTGAGATAGTTCGAATCTGCCTGTTAATTGCTGGAGGTCCTTATTAAGCTGAACAAAATCATTTAATAGTTGCCAGAATATAATGCAAATGATGTCACCGGTATTGTATGGGGTAACAGAGAGGGTTTATTGTTTTACCATCGGGTTTAGCCTATACATATGCATTTTGAATCTATCTATAACTATCTACCTATGTATCTATTCGTCTGTCTCACTGCCTGTTTGTCTGTCAATGTTCAAATTAAAACCCATGTATCAATATGCCTCTCTATTTAACATACACATTATTTTACGGTATGCATAAAGTATATTAGTATGCTAACTACATAATTAAGTCAAATAAGTAAACAATAAACAACCTCCATGGGCAAAATTAATACATATCTACGGTCAAAATTAATACATATCTACGGTCAAAATTAATACATAAATATGTTGTATACGGTCAAAACAGTTGGAAGTAATATAAAAGCCAGTAAAAAAAAAAAAAAAAAAAAAAAAAAAAAAAAAGAGAGAGAGAGAGAGAGAGTAGCAAGTAGAGATTGGAAACTCCTGTACCTGCCAATACCTTACCTCCAACACCATCAATTTCAAGCCACTCTTAAGGGAGCCCACCTCGCTTTTTTTCTCTTTCTCTCCCTCTCTCTTTGGCTTGTATCCATTCGGCCCCATTCAGCCTACTGTTTTAAGACGTTTACCCCCATGCAGGTGTCAATATTTTCCTGGCGAGCGGTAGCGAGCCAGCATATATCTATTTTTGTTTTGACAGCAAGCTAAATTTGTACATTTTTCGATAGAAAAATGTCTCCGGCCAAGCCGGATTTCTCCATACAATGCTGGCTCGCTATCGCTCGCCAGGAGGAAATCGACACCTGGATGGGGGTAAACCTGGCTCTTAACCTTCAATTGCAATCTCTGTTCATGATTCTTGACCATATTAGTAATGTCTGTTCATGATTCTTGACCATATTAGTAATCTCTGTTCATGATTCTTGACCATATTAGTAATCTCTGTTCATGATTCTTGACCATATTAGTAATCTCTGTTCATGATTCTTGACCATATTAGTAATCTCTGTTCATGATTCTTGACCATATTAGTAATCTCTGTTCATGATTCTTGACCATAGTAATCTCTGTTCATGATTCTTGACCATATTAGTAATCTCTGTTCATGATTCTTGACCATATTAGTAATCTTGCTTCTATTCAACATCTGAGCTCAGGAACACTCTCCCAGAATCAATATTTCCCTCTTACTATGACTTAAATTGCTTCCAACTCAGTGTGTCCAGGCATTTTGGCTCGAACGTCCCTTGATTTTGGCCCTGTCACTCTTTCAACTCTGGGAGAGGGGTTCGCTACACGCAGCTCTGCCTTTTGTGTCCCTCACTCACATAGACAACAAAATGCAAATCAAATAATATTCTTTACACTTGACCCTTTACTCCAGACTCTTCATCTTTCCCCTAGATCTTTAATCAGTCAATAGCATATAATTCTCTCTCTCTCTCTCTCTCTCTCTCTCTCTCTCTCTCTCTCTCTCTCTCTCTTTATATTTCTTTCTTATCTTTATCTCGTTTTGTTATATTTCTCTCTTTCACTCTCTCTCTCTCTCTCTCCCCCCTCTATCTCTCTCTCTCTCTCCCTCCCCCCCTCTCTCTCTCTCTCTCTCTCTCTCTCTCCCTCTCTCTCTCTCTATCTCTCTCTCTCTCTCTCTCTCTCTCTCTCTCTCTCTCTCTCTCTCTCTCTCTCTCTCTCTCTCTCTCTCTCTCCTGTTTTTATCTTTTCTATGACATCCTTCAATTATTTTAATTCCTTAAGGGGGTAGTACTCGTTTTTTCTGGACCCCCTTCTCCCTCATGATTAGCATATTAGGTTTAAGGTTTTAAGACGTTCGTTTCGTTAGTTTGGCGATTTTGAGACCTTTCGCCTCATTTTGTTATTAATATTAAGACCTTTTGTGCCCTTTAGGTGTCGATTTTTTTCCGGCGAGCGATAGCGAGCCTTTAATTTGACAAGGAACCGGATATTGTTGTACCGAAGCATTACAAATGTATCTTGAAAGGGGGTCTAGGGGGTGTTATTCTAAGCTTGATGGAGTTCTAGCGAGGAAACTAAAAAAATAAATTAAAAAGTAAATATATAGACCAAAATCCAAGCACACTACCCCCTTAATTAACGAGAATACGGGTTGCATCAAACAAGGAAGTGTTTTATTTTGAAGTGTAAGAATATATATATATAATAATGCGAGGACGTGTTGTATTTTGGAGTGCAAGAATATATATATAATAATGCGAGGAAGTGTTTTATATGCATATAATGCGAGGAAGTGTTTTACATATATAATAATGTGAGGAAGTGTTTTACATATATAATAATGCGAGGAAGTGTTTTATATATATAATAATGCGAGGAAGTGTTTTACATATATAATAATGCGAGGAAGTGTTTTACATATATAATAATGCGAGGAAGTGTTTTATATATATAATAATGCGAGGAAGTGTTATATATATATATAATAATGCGAGGAAGTGTTTTACATATATAATAATGCGAGGAAGTGTTTTATATATATAATAATGCGAGGAAGTGTTTTACATAATTATATAATAATGCGAGGAAGTGTTTTATATATATAATAATGCGAGGAAGTGTTTTATATATATAATAATGCGAGGAAGTGTTTTACATATATAATAATGCGAGGAAGTGTTTTACATATATAATGCGAGGAAGTATTTTACATATATAATAATGCGAGGAAGTGTTTTATATATAATAATGCGAGGAAGTGTTTTACATATATAATAATGCGAGGAAGTGTTTTATATATATAATAATGCGAGGAAGTGTTTTACATATATAATAATGCGAGGAAGTGTTTTACATATATAATAATGCGAGGAAGTATTTTACATATATAATAATGCGAGGAAGTGTTTTATATATAATAATGCGAGGAAGTGTTTTACATATATAATAATGCGAGGAAGTGTTTTACATATATAATAATGCGGGGAAGTGTTTTATATATATAATAATGCGAGGAAGTGATATATATATACAATAATGCGAGGAAGTGTTTTACATATATAATAATGCGAGGAAGTGTTTTATATATATAATAATGCGAAGAAGTGTTTTACATAATTATATAATAATGTGAGGAAGTGTTTTATATATATAATAATGCGAGGAAGTGTTTTATATATAATAATGCGAGGAAGTGTTTTACATATATAATAATGCGAGGAAGTGTTTTACATATATAATAATACGAGGAAGTGTTTTACATACCGGTATATAATAATTCGAGGAAGTGTTTTATATATAATAATGCGAGGAAGTGTTTTACATATATAATAATGTGAGGAAGTGTTTTACATATATAATAATGCGAGGAAGTGTTTTACATGTATAATAATGCGAGGAAATGTTTTATATATATAATAATGCGAGGAAGTGTTTTACATATATAATAATGCGAGGAAGTGTTTTATATACAGTATATAATAATGCGAGGAAGTGTTTTACATATATAATAATGCGAGGAAGTGTTTTACATATGGTATATAATAATTCGAGGAAGTGTTTTACATTATAATAATGCGAGGAAGTGTTTTATATATATAATAATGCGAGGAAGTGTTTTATATATAAAATAATGCGAGGAAGTGTTTTACATATATAATAATGCGAGGAAGTGTTTTATATACGGTATATATAATGCGAGGAAGTGTTTTACATATATAATAATGCGAGGAAGTGATTTACATATATATAATAATGCGAGGAAGTGTTTTATATATATAATAATGCGAGGAAGTGTTTTATATATATAATAATGCGAGGAAGTGTTTTATATATATAATAATAATGCGAGAAAGTGTTTTATATATATAATAATAATGCGAGGAAGTGTTTTATATATATAATAATGCGAGGAAGTGTTTTATATATATAATAATAATGCGAGGACGAACATGGGAGAGGGGGATTATAATATTGAATAACATATGCATACAGACATATAAAGATAATGATGGTGGGAAAGATCATTATTAAACATGTATAAGGAGTAACTGAAGGAGAAACAAAGAACACGAGTGAAGATTATTGGGACTGAGACGGAGAATATAATTATTTAAAAGATAATATATATATATATATATATAAACACAATGTATAGGTGCTTAAGGGGAGGTTTTTAGTGAGTTTCCTATACTTCCATCAAGCTTGAAATTACACCCCCTTGACCTCCTTTCAAAATAAATTTGTACATTTTTTGGTAGAAAAATTTCCCGGCCAAAGGCCGGTTCCTCTTAAATTACAGGCTCGCTATCGCTCGCCAGGAAAAAATCGACACCTAAATGACACAAAAGGTCTTAAAAGTGAAATAAATGGGGCGAAAGTTCTTAAAATCGCCAAACTAATGGGGCGAACGTCTTAAAGTCTCAAAAACAATGGGGCTAAACATGAGGGAGAAAGGGGTAAAGAAAAAAATCCCTCAAGTGGAAATCTCCCCTTAATTATGATGTTAGCGTTCTAATGGAAGCTATACTCTCACTCTAATCGAGATAATCTTTACCCATATATTGCCCACAGATCCTTCTTAAACTGTACAAAATCGTCTCATGTTAGCCAGAATAAACTGTGATAATGCATCACAATCACAAAGGGTTAATAGTTTATTCCTGGCTATCAAAATAGAACGATATAATTCAACTTAGGTAGGAAAACCGGGTGTCCTGGGGATGATTGAGATAGTTCTTACCTCTTTGACTTCCTTCTACAGGGCATTTCAAAACTAAATAAAATCGTTTAAATTATAGCCAGAATAAACTGTCAAACCGCGTCATAATCCTCAAGGGATTAACATCCTAATAGTTTCATTCATTAATCATATCACTAATTTCTGAAAAGAGCACTGACTGCTGAAAAGAGCATTGTTGCTGAAACAGAGCACCGACTGCTGAAAAGAGCATTGTTGCTGAAACAGAGCACCGACTGCTGAAAAGAGCATTGTTGCTGAAACAGAGCACTGACTGCTGAAAAGAGCATTGTTGCTGAAACAGAGCACCGACTGCTGAAAAGAGCAGTCGGTGCTCTGTTACAGCACCGACTGCTGAAACAGAGCACCGACTGCTGAAAAAAGAGCATTGCTACTGAAACAGAGCACTGCTCTAACGATCTAATGTCCTGCCACGGACATTAGTTCCCTTACCCACTCTAAACTACTGTTTGGACATTTGATCCTTAGTGTTTTGGAGGACAAGCAGCCTAGAGGGGTCACTAGACCTGTTGTTGCTTGATTTCCTTTGTCTTGAGGAGATGAGGACGATGTTGTTGCCCTTGAGGCGGACAGGAACTCCTAGAGAAAGTTGGGTCCACTGGATGACAGGGGACAATTGTGGATGGAGGGAGGTATGGTCCCCCAAGATAAGAGTCCCCATGGCAGCTTCTTCCATACCTCCCCAGTAGACCATCATCCTCCTATCCTGTGCCTACAGGAGGTCGTGAGCTTCCCTGGCAGTAGGTGGTGGTGGCGTGGGTAGGTCTCTCAACCTCCTCATTCTATATGAAGGCCATCCAGGGGGGTGTGCCAGGGGCTTCACACATTGAACTAGAGGTAATGGTTACGGTATTGGGCCCTCACCTAGTGGTACATATACCAGTAGAGGGACGGTAGGCTCAGTAGACCTTCCGTAAATGACTCGCCAGCGTTGGACACCATCGTCCTCGCCAACACCTCCAGCCACCAGTTATCCTTCATCCGCTTCAACTCGTCGGTCTGGTGGTGAACCAGGCAGTTATGATAGTCCAACTGGCGCTCGTATCCCAACCCCGGTACCCAGGAGTGCTCCGGGACCTGCCCACACTTCTCCCCCGTGCTCACGTGCTTGGCAAACACGTACTTCTCCACCCCGGGGATTAACTTAGGTAGGAGACTCGCCATGTGATACCACTTCGGAGGGGACAGCAGCTTCTCCATGCTGCTCAAGAGGTCCTGGTTGTGCATCATCATATTCATCTCCAGGTACAACAAGCAACAGGACACCACAAATGCCGTCGATAGACTATCTGCCGCCAAGCAGATAGTTAGCTTATACGCCATTTGTAATTTTTACTTTTTATACACCGAGAAAAAATTACGAAAGCACAAACAATACTCTCGCGCTGTACGGTAAGCACACTAAACAATTTGAGGGTTACTACCGATTCGATAAGGCGAATTGGTTATGTGAGATTGTTTTCAATGTTGGAAGACTATTTGAGAAGTGTGTGTGGCGTAAACAATCCAGAAATCTCTATAGTATATAGTATTGAGTATTGTTCACATGTGTGGGGAGGTTCCTCTCACACCGCTCTCCTAGACAAAGTTGAAAGGAAGGCCTTTCGTATCATTAACTCCCGTCCACTCACCAACTCTGCAATCTCTCTCTCTCCGCCGCAATGTTGCATCACTCGCTATTCTATCGCTACTATAATAATCAGTGTTCCTCAGAGCTATCCCAGTGCATACCACCTCCTTTACGTAGGGCACGTGGTACCCGTCTTGCAACTCAATCCCACCCCTACTCTGTGCAACTCTCCAACCCAAGAGTGAAACGTTACTCTCAAACTTTCTTCTACTCAACATCTGAGCTCTGGAACTCTCTCCCAGAATCGGTCTTTCCCTCTTCCTATGACTTAAATTGCTTCAAACTCCGTGTGTCCAGGCATTTTGGCTCGAACGTCCCTTGATTTTGGCCCTGTCACTCTTTCAACTATGGGGGAGGCACTCGCTATAGGCAGTTATGCCTTTTGCCTCCCTCAATCACATAGAAAAAAACAAAACAAAAAAGAATATGTGGTGTGTAACGGCACGGTTAACACCTTCTTTACCGGCGACGTCTTTTTAAACTTTATCAATATTATTTATAAATATTACTAAGATATTACTCTTTTTCCCAGATATACGAAAGATCACTTATAATTGTGTTATGTTACTAACCCATCTGTTCCCTACTAACTTCTTAATCCTGCCACGGATATTAGTTCCATGGCAGTAGTTCCTTTTCCAATTTTCCCTTACTCTATACCACTGTTTGGACACGATCCTCAGTGCTTTGGAGGACAAGCAGCCTAGAGGGGTCACTAGATATGTTGTTGCTTGATTTCCTTTGTACTCCTTTGTACTCCTATACAGACGAGAAGGAAGCGAAACAGGAATATTATATGTCTCTGCTACATAATAACAAGGCATATCTATTTTCATTTGAATCAAATTAATGAGGAACATATACTGAAAGATAATATTTAACACCAAACACCATTGCCTTCCACCGACCCACAAAATAAATTAGTTAGCCGAAAACCTCGTTCATTAATGCAATCTTGACAAACTTCAGGCGTTTATAATAAGTCTACTGTATGGCTAGTTATATTTGCTTCACGTAGTTAAAAGATCAAGTTAATGCCTTGTATCCCCCCCCCCACCCCCCTCACACCACCCCCTCACAGCTCAATATCCTCATTAAGGTTATCGGGGAGAGATGGGTTTTGACTGTGCCCAAAAAGAGGAATAATGGAAGAGAGAGGCTAATGGGAAAACGATACGAAGAAGAACGAGAGTGTGGGAAGCGAACGACTTGATGAATGGGAAGAAAACGAGAGAGAGAGAGAGCGAAGAATGAGAGTGTGGGAAGCAAGCGACCTGATGAATGTGAAGAAAACGAGAGAGAGAGCGAGCGATGAATGAGAGTGTGGGAAGCAAGCGACCTGATGAATGTGAAGAAAACGAGAGAGAGAGAGAGAAAACGAAGAATGAGAGTGTGGGAAGCAACCGACCTGATGAATGTGAAGAAAACGAGAGAGAGAGAGAGAGCGAAGAATGAGAGTGTGGGAAGCAAGCGACCTGATGAATGTGAAGAAAACGAGAGAGAGAGAGAGCGAGCGATGAATGAGAGTGTGGGAAGCAAGCGACCTGATGAATGTGAAGAGAGAGAGAGAGAGAGAGAGCGAGCGATGAATGAGAGTGTGGGAAGCAAGCGACCTGATGAATGTGAAGAAAACGAGAGAGAGAGAGAGAGAGAGAAAACGAAGAATGAGAGTGTGGGAAGCAACCGACCTGATGAATGTGAAGAAAACGAGAGAGAGAGAGAGCGAAGAATGAGAGTGTGGGAAGCAAGCGACCTGATGAATGTGAAGAAAACGGGAGAGAGAGAGAGAGAGAAAACGAAGAATGAGAGTGTGGGAAGCAACCGACCTGATGAATGTGAAGAAAACGAGAGAGAGAGAGAGAGATTGAGTGAGAGAGAGAGCGAAGAATGAGAGTGTGGGAAGCAAGCGACCTGATGAATGTGAAGAGAACGAGAGAGAGAGAGAGAGAGAGATTGAGTGAGAGAGAGAGAGCGAAGAATGAGAGTTTGGGAAGCAAGCGACCTGATGAATGTGAAGAAAACGAGAGAGAGAGAGAGAGAGAGAGAGAGAGAACGATGAATGAGAGTGTGGGAAGCAACCGACCTGATGAATGTGAAGAAAACTAGAGAGAGAGAGAGAGAGAGTGTGGGAAGCAAGCGACCTGATGAATGTGAACAAATCAAACGAGAGAGAGAGAGAGAGAGAGAGAGTGTGTGGGAAGCAAGCGACCTTATGAATGTGAACAAATCAAACGAGAGAGAGAGAGAGAGAGAGAGAGAGGGATGGTTGGAAAACAATGGTGGTGTACGTGGAGGGTGGTGGGGAATTGTGCCGTAAAGAAGGGAAAAGGGGGATAAAACAGAGTAGTAAAGCGCTGTGTGTGTGCGTGTGTGCGTGTGTTTGTCTGTGTGTGTGTGTGTGTGTGTGTGTTTGTCTGTGTGTGTGTGTGTGTGTTTGTCTGTGTGTGTGTGTGTTTGTGTATGTGTGTGTTGGGAGGGAGGGTCAATGGAAGGTAAAGCGAAAGAACTCTACAAAGAACTACAAGGAATAGTTAGTATTTCAAAGACTTTGCTGTCTATTCCGAGAAGTCATTCGAGGTGAAAAGAAGAGATTGTGAAGTTTACTACGCTCAAAAACACTTTGTTCTCTTTGTTTGATCGATTGAAACATTATTTTAGCTTTCTGAAGGAGGCTTGTTAGAGGAAGAACTGATGCCAGAAAGTGAAATCTGCCATGTTTCGGACCATCCTTCATTAGTTAGTTAATTAAAATAGGACTTCAGAGGCTATCAACCCTTCTGGATTATTAAGCCAGCACACTGGAAGTCAATATACCAATATATCTGTCATTGACATACTCAGTATAAATTTGTGTTATGTGCATGGTGGAGACAAAAGGCAAACCTGCCTGTAACAAGTGTGCCCCCAAAGGTTGAAAATGTGATAAGGCGCCAAAATCAGGGTAACATAGAGGCAATTTAGGTGTGATGGAAAGAAGTGTAATATGTCTTTGTTAGGTGTAGTGAAATTAATAGGAAGAGTAGGTTTTTGTGAGAGTTGGCTAGCTTACCCTCCGTGTAGGTGAGGCACATATCGAAACAGTTGGGGAAGCTATGCAAATATTAAGTAACACCCCGTTCTTAACATTAATCATACATTACAGGCCCCAATGTACTTGAATAAACAATATAATAGGAGTTCCAGCAACAAAAGGCCAAAAAAGAAAAAAGAAAAAGAAAAACCGATTACAACTTGTTTATGCCTACCGTTTAGCCAACTCAAAATGTCGTGGACATATTTTAACACATTGGAAAGACATGCTAGGATACTAGCTGTCTCCTGCATGAAACCGTCTTTGAAATATGTAATTAAGTTGTGGATTGCCAGGTAGTCGGCTATCTTTTCTGCTGGTATCCATTTTTAACTGAGAGAGAGAGAGAGCGAGGGAGAGAGAGAGAGAGAGAGAGAGAGAGAGAGAGAGAGAGAGAGAGAGAGAGAGATTGTATTGTGAAAACGTATATGTAAATTGTAAGTAAAACATTGGATTGATATTGTTGGTAGGTAAGTATAGACCGATCGATAATATCTTAATCATCGTAGAACGACGTTTCATAACAAATATTGTAGATAAGAGAAGGTCTAATATTAAAAGCAATGCGAAAACTAAAACAATAACAACAAGATTAACGAAAACAAACTAAGTGAATATCGATAGAGAAGACCTAAGAATAAGCCGCGAACCAATTATCTAAAGACTAAACATACTCCTGAGATATGATGACGCCGGAAATAAAAGCGAACATGAAGCGTACCCAGAGACGTGGTATATATATAGATAAAAAAGAGTGATAACAGAGGAAATGAGAGGAGAAAAAAGAGAGAGAGAGAGAGAGAGAGAGAGGGAAGATGCTAAGAGTTCGAGTGATAAAAAGAGGAAATGGGAGGAGAAAAAGAGAGAGAGAGAGAGAGGGGGAAGATGCTAAGAGTTCGAGTGATAAAAAGAGGAAATTAGAGGAGAAAACAAAACCAGAGAGAGAGAGAGAGAGAAGATGCTAAGAGTTCGAGTGATAAAAAGAGGAAATGAGAGGAGAAACAAACAGAGAGAGAGAGAGAGAGGGGGAAGATGGTAAGAGTTCGAGTGATAAAAAGTGGAAATGAGAGGAGGAAAAAAACCCCAGAGAGAGAGAGAGGTAAGATGCTAAGAGTTCGAGTGATAAAAAGGGGAAATGAGAGGAGAAAAATAAGAGAGAGAGAGAGAGAGAGTGAGAGTACAAAGGAGTACAAAGGAAATCAAGCAACAACAGGTCTAGTGACCCTTCTAGGCTGCTTGCCCTCCAAAACAGTGAGGATCAAGTGTCCAAACAGTGGTTTAGAGTGGGTAAGGGAACATTGGAAAGGGAACTACTGCCCTGGAACTAATGTCCGTGGCAGGACTAGGAAGTTAGTAGGGGACATACGGGTTAGTAACTGAGGGGAGGATAAAATAAAGTTATTCATTTACAAACGCAGTCAGTCGCGGGTTTGATGCGAGATATTTGTCCAGGCGGAGTTTAAATGAATCAACGGTGCTGCAGTCTATAACGTCTCGGGGAAGCCCATTCCACAAGTTGACAACTCGATTGAAGAAGAAATTCTTAGATTCGTGTGAGTTAAAAGATTTACCAATAATTTTGCAACCGTTTCCCCGCATGCAATTAGATTGGTCGATAGTGAAGTACTTACTACAGTTCATATTGTCGATGCCTTTGATGATTTTGAACACTTGAATTAAGTCACCTCTTAATCTGCGCTGGGTTAAAGGAAATAATTTAATTCACTAAGACGCTCTTCGTATGGTTTGTTCTTTAGGCTAGGTATCATATTGGTAACTCTACGTTGAACTCGTTCTAGCTTGTTTATGTCTTTTTGGTAATAAGGGCACCAGCATTGAACGCAGTATTCCAGAAGAGGGCGGACTAAGGAATTGTAAAGGGTTAGGATAACGTCTTTGGATTTATGCTCAAATGACCTGCCTATAAAGCCAATTATTTTGTTTGCCTTCTTAACAACTTCTGAACATTGTTGACTCGGTTTTAGGTTACTCGATATTGTTACTCCCAGATCGGTTTCAGTGTTTACATTCTTAAGCTGAGTGCCATTCATCGAATAGTTTGCTTTCTCATTTAGGTATCCGATATGTAGTACTTTACATTTATCCGCATTGAAACTCATTTGCCAAATTTGGGCCCAATGTGACAATTTATCTAGATTGTGTTGCATATCGTCAACTTGATCTTTTGAGAGTACGCTATTTGCAATTTTTGTATCGTCAGCAAATTTTGAGATTGTACAGGTGAGACCCTCATCTATGTCGTTGATGTAAATTAGAAAGAGAATTGGTCCTAGTACCGATCCCTGGGGTACCCCGCTACTTACATTGGTCCATTTAGATGCCTTACCGTTTATGACTACTCTTTGCTTTCTGTCGCTGAGCCAATTTTCTATCCATTTCAACACACCGTCTTGTATTCCATGCGCTTTTAGTTTTAGCAGTAAACGTTTGTGGGGAACTTTGTCAAAGGCCTTTTGAAAATCAAGGTATATAATATCTACAGCTTTACTCTCATCGTAGAGGTTGAGGATATCATGGAAGAAGTCTAAGAGGTTTGTTAAACAGGAACGTTTTTTACGAAAGCCGTGTTGAGTATCTTTAAGTATGTTACTTTCCTCTAAGTGATTTACGAGTCTGTCTCTTATGACCGTTTCTAGCATTTTACATACAACTTAGGTTAAGCTAATTGGATGATAGTTACTGGGTAGGGATTTGCTGCCTTTTTTTAATATCGGTGTTACGTTGGCTATCTTCCACTGATCAGGCATAGTTCCAGACTGCAAGGATTTATTGAATAGTAATGTCAGTGGTTTGGGGAGCTCATCCTTAGCTTCCTTTAGAACTCTAGGCGAGATTGTATCAGGTCCAGGCGTTTTATTTACCTTGAGTTTATCTAAACAATTCAATACTTCTCTCTCTGTAACGGTGATAATGCTTAGAACATCTGAATTATCAATCTGAATCGGCGATGGTGTAGGGATATCACTGAGGTCTTCTGTTGTAAAAACTGATGCAGAGGTATTGAGGGCATTACTCATTTGTACTTCGTCTTTGGTGTATTCTCCATTTTCATCGACTAACGGTCCAACAGTTGAAGTAACTACTTTTTTCTTTCTGATATAACTATAGAATTCTTTCGGGTTTGTTTTACTTTGATTCGCAATATGTAACTCTAGGGTCTTTTTACTTTGCTTAATTAACTTTTTGGCTTTGCGTCGTAGCTCTACAAATTTCAGCCGTTCTTCGTCATTTTGTGAGGATTTTAATCTATCATTAGCAAATGTTTTAGCAAGCAGGCAGTTTGAAATATCTTTATTCCACCATTTGGGCTTAGTATTATGGCCTGGACGCCGTATTTTCGATGGTGTGCAGTCTTGCACTGCTTTTAGGTAAGTGGTTTCGAATAACTTCCAAGATGTATTTATGTCGTTATTGTTAATTAGAAAGCTCCAGTCAGTTTCTTTAAACATAGCTCTAAGTTTATGAAAGTTTGCTTTCTTGAAATTAGGGACTTTTTCGATGCTACTATTTGGTTCGTTACTAGTAAAGTTTAAAGTGAAAGTTATCGTACGATGGTCGCTGTTACTGAATTCATCACCAACATTCAAATTCTTTATTAATTCTTCTTTTGTTGCAAGTACAATGTCAAGAACGTTATTACCACGGGTCGGTGTTCGAACAAATTGATAAAGCAAACTCTTGCAAGTTCGTATACAAGTCATGTCCGGAGTGTGAAGTAAGAGTATCGCCCCACTTGGTCACAGGTAAATTAAAGTCGCCAAAAAATACGGTATCTTGTGAGTTACTTACATCTGCAATTTGTTCATAAATTTCTCGGTCAGTTTGCACTGATTGAGCTGGAGGTCTGTATATTAATGCAAGTATTATTTTTGTACCTTTATTATTCTTTATTAGCACAAAAGATGTGTCGACGTTCACAATTTGAGGTTTTGACAAGAGAGTCGGGTTAAGACTTTCTTTGATATAAAATAAAACGCCACCTCCATTTTTATTTATTCGGCTTTTCTCAAACATTACATAACCGGGAAGTGAATACTCTGCTAAAAAGTCTCTATCTACTGTATTGAGCCAAGATTCTGTTATACCAATCACATCATAATTTTCAATAAACACTACTGTAGTTCCTCTAAATCTGAAAATTTATTGCGTATGCTACGAGCGTTTGCATAGAAAACCTTTAAAGTTGCGGTTTTAGAACTCACAGAACGTTCTTTAATCAAATTTTTGGTTCTGGTCGGATCTACATTTACATTCATGGCTGACATCGGTCCTCGGTCGTTATCCCTGGCGGTTTTGAATTTGGGTCGTGTTGGTGGAGCTTTATCCAAATTCGCGGTTCTTGACAGATTAGCATTTAATTCCTTCGCAGGTTGCCGCCCTCGCTGTCTTCGGTCCTCCTTCCTGGATGTCCTGTGCTGAGTCGATTTCTTCTCTGAAAATCCTTCACCGCATCGTTAAGAAGACGCCCAAAACGTGCTGCTCCCACCTGGTTCAGATGAACTCCATCGTCCGAAAACAAATAGTCATCGTAGTAGAAATTGTCCCAGGTGTCGACGAATCCCACGTTTTCCTTCCTGCAGAGGTTTGCTAGACAACAATTTGAGCTGGTGGCTATGTTGTAAAATCGACTCTCTACACCAAGCCGGGGGACGCTTCCTGAGACGATGATCCTTGATGACTTCTCCTTAAACGACTTGATCAGCTGCTGGTACTTTAAAAGCAAATCTTCCGACCGGGTTCGCTGTACATCGTTGGATCCAACGTGGATGACGTACATTGTATTAGCAGGGGCCAGCTTAGATACTTCGTCAACTGCAGCAACTACGTCGTCCACACCACCACCTGGGATACAAAAACGCTTCCTGGTCTTAGGTGCTCTGGCGCAAAACTCTGTGAGCTGACCACGTATCATCGAGTCTCCCACGAGCCGGACTTCTTCTATTTCCGCTTCGTCATCTGAGTCTGCGAGTATCTGGAAGCGGTTTTGACACTCGGTAATCGGTATGGGTTTCCTGATCTTGGGGCAAACGTTGTTCCTTACGACACGGAAGTTGTCTTGAGGGGGAAGAGAGTTACTATTTGTTTCTTGAGTATCGGAACCATCAGATGAAATGGCTACTGCAGGCGTTGAATTGTTGGCAGTTGACGTTGGGGCGTTGGTGGCTGCTGGAGTTGCGGTGACAATTGAAGTTTGTGGTACTCCAACGTTGAGTGATACAAACTCTTGGAGTGATTCCAGCTTCATGGTGAGGACGTTGATCTTGTTGTAGGCTTCATCTAATTTCACTGTCAAATTCTCTCGTTGCTGGCAGAGACGGCAGACTTGAAGGTCGACAGTAACAAACACGGACTCACCAAACCTACCGGCGCAGTTCGTACAAGTGCGAGGCATGGTAACAGTCAGTTTCTTCAGATCACTTCACTCACTTTAAAACACTTAACTCACTTTAAAACACTTAACTCACTTTAAAACACTTAACTCACATTAAAACACATCACTCACTTTAGAAACACTTCAATCACTTCAACCGAAAACAAATATGTTGAAATACACAACAATAGGTTATCAGGGGTGATATCCTAACCGAAAACAAAACATTTGAGATACGCAGAATTAGGCTTCCAGGGGCGATAGCCTAACCAAAAGTTTTTTAAAAATTGAAATACGCACCAATTGGCTACCAGCGTTGAATAGCCTAACCGAAAATAATAAAATTGAAATACGCAGAAATAGGCTACCAGGTGTGATAACCTAACCTTAAACAAATATATATATATAACAGAATATGTAACTAAATATACAATTCACCAAATAGAGATTATATAAAAATAAAGTGTGACTGCACACAAGGGGTTAATATACTGTATCAACAGATGGCCCTGGTGTCACTGTAGCCTAGTAAAGCAGTAGCCTACTCTTTTTAGATAAAACAAAAATAATTATCAGTCAAAGGTTACTACAAGATCGTGCAAGCAACAACTAAAATTACAGATATATATAGCTACAGTAGGATACTAAATACAATATCTACTAGAGTTAATAAGAACAACAGATTGGCTGGCTATAGGCTAGGCTAGGTTTGGATTAGGTTAAAAGCTTGGCAGGTCGGGTTAGGCTAGGTTAGTTTGTACAAATACCACCCTTAGCTTAAAGTAAAATCACTCTGAGGAGAAAAAGTCAAGAATACATTATCTAGGGGGAAAAGATAAATGAATGCACTTAAATTTACTACAAAATTAGCTGGAATTTAATATGTATAATCCCCCCCAAAAAGTTTGTTTACAAAATGGCGTCGGCGTTCGTTCCTGTAGGCAGGTTTGTTAGTACACAATATTGTTTATTGGCAAATTAATATGCAAATATTTACTTACATACAAGGCAGTTAAATTGATACTTACTACAGTAGGTAATGGGTAAAATTAGGGGCTACGATTTTATATCAAATAAGAAGAGAGCGTTTGTTTACAAACAAAACAACAGATGGCGCTAGTGGCGCCCTGTCCGAGCAGGAGTCTTGTGATAAACACAAAGTTTATTAGTCAATACACAGCGAAATATCGTGCAGTGTTACTTACTAAGCTACAGGATGGTTAAACGTGCTCTTAACCACCTTTCATGCACAAGAACGAAGAGGATGAGTAGTTAATACTCAAATTAAGATCGATATCGTGAGAGCGTTGACAGAGCGTCTGCAGCGTCTGGCGGTAGCGAGGCGGTAGCGAGAGAGAGGGAAGATACAAAGAGTTCGAGTGATAAAAAGAGGAAATTAGAGGAGAAAAAAAAGAGAGAGAGAGAGAGAGAGAGAGGGGGGGAAGATGCTAAGAGTTCGAGTGATAAAAAGAGGAAATGAGAGGAGAAAAAGAGAGAGGGAAGATGCTAAGAGTTCCTCCTTTCGTGTGTGTGTGAAAAACGGGGAGGAAGTGGAGAGTTAATGTCTGGGGAAGGGCGGGTAAAAATAAGAGTGATGAGAGAGTGAGAGAGTGTGAGATAGAGAGAGAGGGTGAGTGTGGGGGGAGGGTAGTACTTGAGATTAAGGAGGTAGGCTGGCTGTTATGGCTAGCTTGGATATCAATTGGTAAACGTGAAAAGAGACAAGGAATAAAAGGCATACACAATAATTATGCTATATATATATATATATATATATATATTTAAAACACACTAATTGTGAGTTCCTAGATGAGTTTCTCGACAAGGCTATTGTATCATTTTGGGTATCATTTAGATTTGTGTTAGAGATGAACAAATATATGAACATAGCCATATTACTTATAAAGAAACCCGAGAGGCACTCTGTAGAGCGTATACCTCCGCCTTCACTGGCTGTTTCGTTACCATAAATAATTGTTTTCCATTAGAGCTCTTAGACATGATATGGATTGCTTCATAAATTGAAACACTTCTTCCTTGGTTCATATAACCTATCTGGAGTATGAATAATATGGGCGAGGGGAATGGAAAGAGATGGGAGGAGGAATTTAAAGAAGTATGAGAGGGGATACAGGTGGAAGAGGAAGAGGAAGGGGGGGAGGAGAAGGGGGGGGGGGGAAGAGAGTGGAAGAGGAGTAGAACATAAAGTAGGAAGATAATAGGGAAAAGGGGGAATAGGAAGAGGGAGGGAAGAGGAAATGAAAGAGTAGCAGAGAGGAAGATGGTGGGAGGGTCAAGAGAGGCGAGGTAAATACACCGAGCGAAAAAACTAGCGAGAAAAAAATGTGCTTGATGGAGTGCTGGGTAATATTTAGCGAGAAGAGGAACTGTCTGGGGAAAAATAGCAGCAATCTTGAGAAGGGTGGGTGAAAGAAGAAGATAGCATGAGAAATAACTATATAAATATTAATAATGAAATCTTACTACTACTACTATTACTACTACTACTACTACTACTACTTCTATTTCTACTACTACTACTACTACTACTACTACTACCTGTACTACTACTACTACTACTACTACTACTACTACTACTACTTCTACTACTACTGCTATAGGCTATATTTATATATATATAATTATTTATATATATATATTTTTTTTTTTCCCACCTAGGGCCTAAACAATATAATTCTAACAAACTATATTGCACTATATGCTGAAAATATAATGATGGCATTAACTGTAAAATAAATTTAAGTTCAAAGCGGTGAAAAGATAAATTGAAAACCAAACCAAAAACAAAACATGAACACTGAGATATGAGAAAATGATTATGAACGAAAGCGAAGATGAATGTGGAGGAGGAAAAAGTGCAAATAAGGGGGAGAGGGAGGAAACAACAGAAAATATGAAGGATAAGACTGAGATGGAGAAGTGGATAGAGATATAGGAAGAAGTGGAGAAGTGGATAGAGATATGGGAAGAAGTGGAGAAGTGGATAGAGAGATAGGAAGAAGTGGAGAAGTGGATAGAGAGATGGGAAGAAGTGGAGAAGTGGATAGAGAGATAGGAGGAAGTGGAGAAGTGGATAGAGAGATAAGAAGAAAGTGGAGAAATGGATAGAGAGATAGGAGGAAGTGGAGAAGTGGATAGAGAGATAGGAAGAAGTGGAGAAGTGGATAGAGAGATAGGAAGAAGTGGAGAAGTGGATAGAGGGATAGGAAGAAGTGGACAAGTGGATAGAGAGATAGGAGGAAGTTGAGAAGTGGATAGAGGGATAGGAAGAAGTGGAGAAGGGGATAGAGAGATAGGAAGAAGTGGAGAAGTTGATAGAGAGATAGAAAGAAGTGGAGAAGTGGATATAGAGATAGGAAGAAGTGGAGAAGTGGATAAAGATATAGGAAGAACTGGAGAAGTGGATAGAGATAGGAAGAAGTGGAGAAGTGGATAGAGAGATAGGAAGAAGTGGAGAAGTGGATAGAGAGATAGGAAGAAGTGGATAAAGAGATAGGAGGTGCGGGTAGGGGGTTAGGAGGGAGAGATGTAAATAAAGATGAAGGACAATAGAACGGGAAGGCGAAGTATGAAATAGAAGAGGAAAATGCAAAGGAGGATGATGATGGGGAAGTGGAATAACATAAGATAAAAGGGAGAAGACGGAGGAGATGCACGGAAGGACATGGTAGAACAAAAAGAGGATAGGAGAAGGAGGAAGAGCAAGAGGAAGAGCAAGAGGTGGTGGGAAGGTCAAGAGGGGTGAGGTCAAGGGGGGTCACCGGCTTTTTTTGTTATCTTTCCTTTTCTCTCTTTCCCTTTCTCTCTTTCCCTGGCTTATATCCATTCGGCCTCATGCAGCCAACTGTTATAAGACGTTTATTCCCATCCAGGTATCGATTTCTTCCTGGCGAGCGATAGCAAGCCAGCATTGTATGGAGAAATCCGGTTTCGCCGGACAAATTTTTCTATCGAAAATGGTACAAACTTAGCTTGCTGTCAAAAAAAAAAAAAAAAATATATATATACTTTATATGCTGGCTCGCTACCGCTCGCCAAGAAAATATTAACACCTAGATGGGGGTAAACGTCTTAAAACAGTAGGCTGAATGGATATACACCAAAGAGAGAGGGAGAGAAAGAAAAACAAGCGAGGTGGGCTCTCTTAATAGAGAGAGGAAAACACAGCGAGGAAAATATGTGGTTGATGGAGTGCACAGTAATATTTAGTGAAAAAGGGGAACAGATATATTTTTAAAACTTCATGAAATACTACTACTACCGCTGTGACTACTAATGCTACTATTATACTACTAATAATACTAATACTAAATAATAATGATAATAATATGAATAAGAAAACCAATAGTTAATACAAACAATAAGTAACCGTGGAAAGAGAGCAGCAGATGGCAATGGCTTTAGCAATTAGGAGGAGGTAACTGACCAGACCGAAGATAAATATATATATATATATATATATATATATATATATATATACCCGGTGTATATATATATATATATATATATATATATATTTTGTTTTTATCGTGGGATATAATACTACTCAAAAATAATAATAATGCAAACAAAATAATAATAAATATAATTTTTATATCAATAATAATATAATTTGAAATACATAATGATACCAATTTCAACAACAATAAATATTATGACTATAATTCTTACTATTATTATTATAAACATTGTATATATATATATATATAATATATACAAAGAATGTTTAATATAGTATAGATCCCCTTCAGTGTGTTGGCCATATTATTTACAGGATATTACATGAACGGTAGCTGGCCGTATCCTTGTTTGGTGTCTCTTGTTCATGTTATTACTGAATATATTGTTTTTCTCACCAAGATTATGTATTCTTAACATATACTGTATATTTGTACACTCTAATCTAAAACATTTTGGCACCATATTTTGTAGTTTGAAAAATAACATGCAGTAGTACCTGAATATAAAGTAATGGTATCAATGTTAGCTACATTGCAACTCAGAGTGGTCAATTGAAAAGTTGAGAAGAAAACTTGAAAACCGAGATATGCTAAATTTATCACGAAGGAAATGTAAGATTGGGAGGGTTATGTGAAAGTAGGAGGAGAAGGTGAAGAAATAGAAGAATGGTTATCATAAATCAATACATGTTCACTAATAATACACACTCAACAGAGACTACCTAGTATAATGTAAACACCTTTCCAGTATTACTTACGCTACAAGAAATTCAATCAACGGAAGTTACTCGCACCCTTGTTATTCGCACCCTTGTTATTCGCACCCTTGTTATTCGCACCCTTGTTATTCGCACCCTTGTTACTCGCACCCTTGTTATTCGCACCCTTGTTATTCGCACCCTTGTTACTCGCACCCTTGTTACTCGCACCCTTGTTATTCGCACCCTTATTATTCGCACCCTTGTTATTCGCACCCTTGTTATTCGCACCCTTGTTACTCGCACCCTTGTTACTCGCACCCTTGTTACTCGCACCCTTGTTATTCGCACCCTTGTTATTCGCACCCTTGTTATTCGCACCCTTGTTATTCGCACCCTTGTTATTCGCACCCTTGTTATTCGCACCCTTGTTATTCGCACCCTTGTTATTCGCACCCTTGTTATTCGCACCCTTGTTATTCGCACCCTTGTTATTCACACCCTTGTTAGTTAGTGTGTAACGGCTAATACCTAATTATATTTCTCAGCAAGATCCTTGACCTTAAGGGAACCCACCTCGCTTTTTTTCTCTTTCTCTCCCTCTCTTAATATTTGGCTTGTATCCATTCGTCCCCATTCAGCCTACTATTTTAAGACGTTTACCCCATCCAGATGTCAATATTTTCCTGGCGAGCGGTAGCGAGCCAGCATATATATATTTTTGTTTTGACAGCAAGCTAAATTTGTACATTTTTCGATAAAAAAAATTCTCCGGATTTTTCCATAGAATGCTGGCTCGCTATCGCTCGCCAGGAAGAAATCGACACCTGGATGGGGATAAACGTCTTAAAACAGTTGGCTGAATGGAGCCGAATAGATATAAGCCAGGGAAAGAGAGAAAAGGAGAGAAAGATAAAAAAAAAGCCGGTGAACCCCCTTAAAGTGGTTCAAAGACGGACAAGGAGGAAGAAATAGACAAACAGGAGGGGGGAGGGTGGGGGGGGGGGTAAGAACAATGGGAGAGGGTGGAGGGAGTAATACAATTATAAAGAGGTGCAAACAAGAACGTATGCAAAGAAAGAGGAAGAAGAAGAAGACGAAGAAGAGGGTGATATGCAACGGAGGAAGAAGAAGGGAAAGGCGAGAAATGGGAAGAGAAGAATGAGGAATAATAGGAGTTGGAGGAGGGAAATGAGAGTCGAAGGAAGAGATGGCAAGAAGGAAACCGAAGAGGTGAGGGAAGCAAAGCAAGAGGAGAAGATGAGGGAGAGGAGAAGGAAGTGAAGGAGGAAGAGGGGAAAGAGGAATATAAAAAAGGAAGGAATTGCATGAGGAAGGAGGAGGAGGAGGAACGGGAACGGGCCAAGAGGGATGAGGTAAATACACAGAGAAAAACTGGTGAGAAAAGTGTTTGCTTGATGGAGTGTAGTTTAATATTTAGTGGGCAGTGGGAGTGTCTGAGGAAAGAGCAGTGGTTAGGGTAGGTAGGTAATAGTAAACATTATTATTATTATTATTATTATTATTATTATTATTATTATTATTATTAGTAGTAGTAGTTGTAGCTTTAATACTAATATTATTAGTATTATTAGTATTATTATAACTTTATCAATCAAGTCTAATATTTTGTTAGGTGGAAAGAGATACATTATTATTCAACATCATAATGCCAAGGGTCAGTTAGTATGGACAGAAAGCAAGAAACGATGTGCAGGGTGTCCCTAATTTGGTTTGCCAAAATTCAGGATGTGATTATATGGTTGATTCTAACCTGAAAATGTTATGTAAGAAAACTATGAGCTATAATGTTTAATAACTTGATAACATACAATAGTATAACTTGCTTTGTATTATGATAAACAATACATTTAAGCAAGAGGGGGATAGGCCCGTTGACAGCTGGGCATGCCTTATGGGGAAATACGCGGGACAACAAAATTCAACTTGCAATATCCCAATAACAGTTGAGATTCGAAATCTGTCTTATATTATAGATGATTCATGTTTATAAGTATATACAGTATGTAACCTAATTCCAAAGTTTGGCACATCTATTTTTGGACACCCTTTATATATATATATATATATATATATATATATATATATATATATATATATATATATATATATATACTGTATATATATACATGAGAGAGAGCGAGAGAGAGAGAGAGCGCGCCAGAGTCAGCATAAAGTGCATATGAATACACAAAGAAACAAAGAGAAAAAGAAAACACGCAAAAGGAACTATATTGATCCTTACAAGATTACTTTTAAATAATCTTCCAGATATTACAATATGGAAGGAGTTTTTTCGTTAGTAAACGCAGTTAATGGAAGATTATAAAACGAAAATTTAATCAAGACGATTATTAGATGTTTGGACAACACAACATTTAATGACATTACCAGGTTGTTCATTCCATTAGCTAATAATTCATAAAAATATTATATAAAATGGCCTTGCTTCATGTGCATGAAAAGTCAAATCTTGGAAGGCGCTTTGTAAGTTCATTATGAGATTTCTTTTAGAGTCACTTGAATGATTGTTACTCTTTTACTATTTACTATTCCTTCTAGGAATAGTTTTTATTCCTCTCCGTTGCACTCACATTAGTTTTTCTATACCCTATTGATAATATGAACACCAACATGTTTTGCAGTATGCTAAATGGAGGCGAACGTATACATTGCACACGATGATTATAACGTCTTCGGATTACATGATCTTCCAATTAAACCAATAACTCGTGTTTTTCCTTTACTACTTCAGCGAATTGTTATCTTGGATTTTAATTATTTGATATTGTTGCTCCTAAGTCAGTATATTTGTCAGCGCCTTTCAATTGTCTACCGTAGTTAAATAGCATTGTATGAATATTCCCATATTCAAAATATGCTACAGGGGGGCAATGCCTAGTGAGTTCATTGCTTAATAGGTGGCGTTCTGAGAGTGAGGGCCCGAGTCTAGGTGGTGAGACAGTGAAGCACTGGAGCGAAGCAGCTTCAGATATGTGGCTGTTTCGAGCCGTGGGTGGGCAACCGTTCATCTTGCGAAGGCAAGATATCGGGGGCTGGTTGTATCCCAAATTGCTTCACATGTCTCACTCCCTAGACTGGAACGAGACCTCACTGGCTTCGCCGTTCAACGTACGGTTGAATGTACAGGCTCTCAGCCTATGCCCGAGAGGGAGTAGTTGGAATATAGAAGAAAAAAAAATTATATGGGAGAGAGAGAGAGAGAGAGAGAGAGAGAGAGAGCAAGAGCAGTAGGAATACCCTCCGCTATCAACTAAAGTGCATTGCTTCCGCTGCGTAAGCTTCTTCTTGCGGCCTTTTCTTCCTCTTTTTTGTCTGCCTTTTTTTGTCCCTTTCCCGGAGTTCCATTAATCTTAGTATAAAGGTTTTCCATAGACGCCACTCTCACTAATTGTTCTGAGCTGTTGTTAAACGTTTACTGTAGATTGTCTATCTATCTATCTATCTATCTATCTATCTATCTATCTATCTATCTACTCAGGCTCAATCCCTGTGTTTTTTTTTTTTGGGGGGGGTGGGGGGCGATTCAAGACAGAGCTTGAATAGGGACAACACAAAACACAACAGAAAATAAAGAACACACAAACAAAATACACATTCACACACATCAGATGAGATAAAAGGAAGGAGAAAGTTAAAGGCAAAGTGAGTGAAGGAGCAAGTGCAAGTGACTGAGAGTGTGAGTGAAATAAAACAAAAGGGTGAAGGACAAAGACAAAATAGAAACAAAGAGAGTTGGTAAGTGAAGGTCAAATTTACTTTGGGAATACCTGGTACCGACTAAGTGAAACGTGGATGACAATGTCCGTAGAGTTTTTTTTAAGATGACGGTATTATTCTTTGTGTCCTGGGTAACATTAGACAATTTTATTCAGCTACTTCGGTTAACATTCATCTCAATAACCCCTTTATCCAGCCTAACTTTCCTAGTCTTTATATAATAGTTACAATGGCCATATTACAAAAGGAGAGATAGCGTCATGATCTCTACTGAAACTACGGTATGAGAGGCACATAACGTTCCCAGTATAAATATATCGGTTAAACCTATTTGGTCTCTCCGTTTTACACTATTACATCAGAAATTTTAACTCATTTCACTGCATTATTTTGGCAAAAATATGACAGAGAGGGAGAGGTAGACCGAATGAGAGGTGGAAGGATGGAGTGAGGAAGTACATGAACGAAGGCGGTGCTGGTTGGGGTGAGGGGCGTCGACTGACTGGGGACAGAGGTGCATGGGGGCGGTCCGTTCATGGCCACCCCTTCGGGGATCACGGCGTCAGGCAATAGATAGATAGATAGACCCCCTTCAGGGGGCGATTTTGTTCTAAGTAAGCCTGTGACAACGTCCTTTCATTGGGAAATTTTTCTATCGAAAAAATGTACAAATTTAACTTGAAGGGGTTCTTGGTGGACATTTTTTAGATTAAGTGAAGTCTGGGAAGTTATTTTTATAGTTTAGGGGGCAAACTAAATCCATTTATCGAAAATGACAAAAGCAAGTAAAACCCTCCAAATTAACGAAACAAAATATTATGATAACCACCAATTCAGACGTTGAAGTAGATAATGTTAAAGGCTAGAAAAGAACACCGTGCTCGTGTGACCCCGTCTTTAATAGCAGAAAGGATTAACCTGAATTCCACGATTTTTTTTGTTCATGGGCGATTCGTATTTTAGACGAATATTTGCCCTACATTTGGATCAATTGGTGAATGAAGACGGAAATGTCCTTATTTCATAATTATTGTAACCGTATACATGTATGATTGCAAATATCTTGCCTGTCAAGTGACTATGATGGGGACATGACAATTTCTACCCGAGTAAGATTAATAGGATATATATATAATTGATTGTCATATTACTAAGACAATTAAGATAATATTGTTTTCATTTGAAATAGGCAAAAGTGTAATATGAATATTATTTATATACAAACACTATTGTTCAGATACAGATTCAAGGAAAGGAAGGAAAATCTCCGTCTAAGCAAAACATATGCTGAAATTTCAGCTGTACCATTTACAATATATATACTATAAAAAAGTCATCATAGTAAAGAGGTTTATACGATAATATTAAGAAACTTTTAAATACTCACTCAAGATGTAATTCGAATTATTATTGTGACATCAACGAACCTGAAATTAGTAAATATTTGTCATTAATATATAAGAATGTGACATATACTACAATTTAATGGTGAACATAAAGATAGTTATAACTTATCAGTTAAGAAAATGTTTGTGATCATGAGTAACAGGTTTATATTCAACATTTTCACAGCAACAAAGAATATGGTAAGATAGGATACTAACTTGCATTGTATTTCAGTAACAGTGGAGTATGATTATAATGTTGGTAAGTGGCATGCACGACATCACCGATACCGTATTCAGAATTAATAGAAATTGGTCATTTGGCCAGCGTAATTAACAAATATATCAAATGTATCTCGGTTTCGTTAATTAGAGTTTATAAATTAGATTCACAATGTCATTCTTTATATTGCTGGGCATAATATATAGAGTTTTATCATTTTTGGGTAACCAATCTAGGATGGCTTAATGGTGATAATATTATATTGTATTACCTAACATAATTATCTGTCAACTGCAAAAGGCATACATGTTTCATGTTTATATTTCAATACTTTGGAATGTATAGATTCAGTTAATCGGTGACAGTTGGTCTTTAAAACATTTATTAATATGAATATAATAAGCAATGTGGAAGGTGTTAAGGATTTATGAAATAGGAGGAAATTTGTTAGAAGCAGTTAAGAGTTTTTATGAAGGGAGCAGAGCATGTGTGAGAGTAGGAAATGGTGAGTTGAGTGAATGGTTTGAGGTAAAGGTATGTTTGCGACAGGGATGTGTAATGTCACCATGGCTGTTTAATATGTTTATGGATGGTGTGGTGAGGGAGGTGAAAAGGAGGACTATGGGAAGAGGATTGGGTTTAGTAGGAAAGAATGGTAGAGATTGGGAGTTGAATCAGTTGCTGTTCGCTGATGACACAGTATTGGTGGCGGATTCTGATGAGAAACTGCAGCGGGTAGTCAAAGAGTTTGGTGTGGTTTGTGGAAGGAGGAAACTGAAGGTGAACGTCAACAAAAGTAAAGTAATGGTGTGTAATAGGGGAGAGCATAGGGTGAATCTAGATGTGAGGCTAGATGGGGAAATATTGGAACAAGTAGAGTGTTTTAAATATCTAGGAGGAACGATAAGCAGGAGTGGAGGTATGGAAGTGGAGGTAAAACAGAGAGTGTGAAGGAAGGAAGGTTTTCGGAGCAATGGGAAGTATGTGGAAGACGAGAAATCTCGGAGTGAAAGTAAAAAGTGCACTGTATCAAGGAATTGTTGTGCCAACAGTGATGTATGGGCTGAAACATGGGCTCTGAAGAAAAAGGAGAAAAGAGGGCTGGATGTGATGGAGATGAGCTGCTTGAGGAGTATGTGTGGAGTTACTCGTAGAGACAGATTGAGGAATGAAGAGATACGTAGGAGAGTGGGGCAGCAGGAACATTTGTCAGCCAGAGTGGACAGAAGGGTGCTGAGCTGGTATGGTCATGTTGAACGAATGGGAGATGAAAGGCTTACAAAGAGAATATGTGAGTCAGGTACAAGGGGAGATAGAAGGGCAGGAAGACCCTCATTGAGATGGAGAGACTGTGTAAGAAAGGCTTTGGATGATAGAGGAATGACTATAGATCAGGCAGGGGAAGTGGTGGTGGACAGGAGTAAATGGAGAATGCTTGTGAATAGTTGAGTGAACACATGGTCATTTGGAGTAAGGGGTCGGGCGCAAGTTCGACTAGATAATAGTCCATCAGGCGCCTGGCCCGGGGGACGATTAATATGAAGGGTGTGCCTGGAAGTGTGGTGGGAGGGCTTGTGGCTTTGGCTCCGCTGCATGTCTGCCTGCCGAGATCGGAACCTCTCCGGGTGGTCAGGGGCCGGGGGAGTGCTGGAGCGACCTGGGTAACCCTGGTCTCTGGGTCTTCTCCTGGGTGACCTGGATGTGTGTGAGTTTGTGTTTTTTATCTGTGTTTATTTTTTGTTTTATGTTGTTTTTGTGTTTTTCCTGTTCTTGCTCTGTCTTGAGTCGGCTACCCCCAAAATGGGGATTGGGCCTGAGCATATAGATAGATTAATATGATCAAGAAAGGTTCTCTGGGGGTCCTCCAACGATCTGAACAAAACTGAAAAAGGAAATATGTGTAATTATATTCCTACCCCCCTTAAGCATGCATAGCTACATCCTACTTTCCTTCAAACTTTCCTCCTTTTCTCTTCCCTCTCCCCCCCCTCTCCTTTCCCCCCCTTAGACCCGCCTAGGGTAAAAAACAAAAAGAAGAAAAAAAAAAAAATCTACATCCAGACGTTTTTTTCTTCCCAAGTCCAGTGTAAACAAAACAACAACAACAACAAATACACACACACACACACACACACACACACAGACACACATATTTATAAGGCAAAGTTAGATAATTGTAACTCAGGAAGCGGGACAATACGAGCCTAAAAAGATCAACTCCTGTATACTACAATTAGGTAAATAAATATTGACATTGTGTTTGTGTTGGTTATAACACATCCCATTGTCTTTATCTTGCCCTACAGTACCTGCAGCCGAGTTTCCCTGCTCCAAAAGGTTAAATAAAGAAGCTTGTGACAATGTTATTCTATGGGTAGCAAAACATCCGACACATCTCTTACAGCAAGTTATTTTAAGGGGGCACTGTCTATTTTGTTGGTTTATTTATTTACGTATTCAGTTATTTACGTATTCAGTTATTTACGTATTCAGTTATTTACGTATTCAGTTATTTACGTATTCAGTTATTTACGTATTCAGTTATTTACGTATTCAGTTATTTACGTATTCAGTTATTTACGTATTCAGTTATTTACGTATTCAGTTATTTACGTATTCAGTTATTTTTCTCGTTAAACCTCCATCAAGCTTAAAACCAAAAAACAGTCCCTAGAACCCCCTTCAAGATAAATGTGTACATTTTGGGGTAGAAAAATGTCCCGGCCGAAGGCCGATTTCTCTTAAAATTACAGGCTCGCTATCGCTCGCCAGGAAATAATTAACATCTAAATGGCACGAAAGGTCTTAAAATTGACAACGAAACGGGGTGAAAGGTGTTCAAATCTCGAAATTAACGGGCCAAGCGTCATCAAATCTGAAAATCAATGGGGCTAGACATGAGGAAGAAGGATGACCAGAAAAATTACCCATTTCCCCTTAATTCTAGTAACTATCATATAATTATCTTCGTCTACTTTTAGGTACACTCCGATAGCCCACCCATAATGCCGGTATCACACGAGACCTTTTATAGTCAATATTCGACGATCAACATTATTCTGGCAACATTTCTGGAATATCTTGCACTGGTATCGGAAACTAGACTGATGGTAGACGAATTTAGGTAACAGAAATATTACAACTGTTGACCTCATCAGCTGCCAGACCAGTGTTGAGGATAAATGTTGAGTGCAAAAGCGCTGGTGTGATACCGGCTTAAGACTGTGGACCCCCGATGTTATTCTCTATGCAATTATTACTATCTGGATTGATTTTTGGATAGAACTTGCTTGTTAATAGTACATATAGTTTTGTAGATGATGTATAGACAATTTTGTTCATAAATTCGTTACCAGCCATATACTTCCATAATTAGAAACAGGTGAACTCCACAAACATTTATGAGTGGGCTAGAGACTATGGTACCCGAGCGTACTTCCAAGAGATTCCCCCAACTCCGGAAGGGTTGAAAAAAAAAAAAGCAGGGCATTGGTATTCTGCGGGTAGCAAGACAACGGAGCTAACAAGCCTAACCTCCAGCACCACCAACACCTCCCCCCCTCCACCACCACCAGGGCTGGGGAATAACAGGATTATAGGGAAGCCCACGCTCAGCTTACATGATGGCCGCCATAGTCACTTCGCTACCTTGGCTCTTCGTTCACTCAATGTGGCCATAGTTGCTTAGATAGATGTGGTGTAGGGGATATAGGTTGTAGCGAGAGATGTTCTTGGGTAGCTAACAGGTATATGTGGTGTAGGGGATATAGGTTGTAGCGAGAGATGTTCTTGAGTAGCTAACAGGTAGATGTGGTGTAGGGTATAATTATACGTAGTGCAGGGGGTATAGGTTATAGTGAGAGATGTAGTGTAGGGCATACAGGTGTACAACAACAAATAAGGATGTAGGGAAGAAGGGGTCTGCCTCGTATGGGCCAATAGGCCTTTTGCAGATTCCCAATATTCTTTTGTTCCTAATTGCTTATGTTCTAAATTCCAGCCTTGCTGGTGTAGTGGTGAACGTCATCGATATCTCACCCAGCTCAGGTCCTATACTTTACAACTTATTTATTTAACGAGGTCAATCCGCTTGCTATGAATTTCAATTACGTACACTGCCACTTTTTGTGACAAGAATATGCTTAGAGAAAAAAATCTGAGCTCATTATTCAACAAGGACATATGAGTTCTTCGGTGTTGATTGTGTATATAGCTTGAAATGGGGTCTGGGGAGGCGTGTGCTCTGGTGGTGTATGGGCAAACTAAGAAAAAACAATATTCGAAAACTTAAGCAAACATAATAATAATAATAATAATGATAATAATATAAACTATCGAAACCCTCAACATTAATTTAAAGTACAGTATACTGAGTTACGTGTGTGTGTATTTATGTTGGTGATGATGTTACTAAAGTATTTCCTAGATGAATATACTCGCGATAGTTTACGATCCCTCCACATACACACACACACACACACACACGCTGTGGTCCAATAGGTTAAGGCGCTTTGTTTCGTGCTGACCACAAGGGGCCGGGGCGAGGGTTCGAATCCACCAGAATCCTAAAGTTGTTTTCGGCCATTGTGACGGAGAGAATTGTATCTTGGTTCCTCCCTAACCAAGCTGCTATCAGCCTGTATTAGCCTACACATCTTCTCACCAATACAAAGTGCATCTGCGTATGTACTTGGTGGGAAGCCAGGCACCTCACGGTCGCTAAAGGTCGCATGTGACCTCGTAGTTAAGGTAGAATAAGTATTGTACTGTACCTAGGTTTAAGAAAAATCTGTAGATTTTCAGCCTCAGGGCTGCAATGAACAATAAACCGACAATTATTATTATTATTATTATTATTATTATTATTATTATTACACACACATACACACACATATTTATATAAACCTAGCTCTCTGTGGTAAAAAGATAACCTAATTAACGAAGCACATCACATTCAACACTTTTAATAATGAGTGTAGCCCTTGTTCTCATTATTATAAAAACAAAACAAAGAAATCCTCATCAGACTTAATTACATTGTTTACTCATATCAAAGGTTTGGGTTCAAGCTTCTTAAGGGGGGATGGGCCGGTTTTCTGGACCACTTTCTCCCTCATTAGTTTTCAGATGTTAAGATGTTTGCCCCATTAGTTAGTCGATTTTAATACCTTTCGCCCCATTTCTTCGTCAATATTTAGACCTTTCGTGCTATTTAGGTGTCGATTTTTTCCCTGGCGAACGATAGTGAGCCTGTAATGTTGGAAGAACCGGCCTTCGGCCGGGAAATTTTTCTACCAAAAAATGTACAAATTAATCTAGAAGGGGGATCTAATGGATGTGTTTTTAAATGTGATGGAGGTCTAGGGAGGAAAATAGAAAAATAACGAATACATGCAAAAATCACTCAAAAAGTGAACCATCCCCCCTTAAGCCCTTGAAGATTATGAAGCATTTTAGCATTTTTTGTTTCTTGTATTTGAGTGAGAGAGACAAAAGGCATAACTGTCTGGAGCGAGTGCCTCCCCCAGACCAAATATGGTTAAAAGACCATTTCAGTAAAGTTTGAAGGTGTATGTTAGGGTAATTAAATGGGATATATTGTACAGCTTTCATTGGTAGAGGTCCTTCCTAGGCTGTCTTATATCGTCTAGTGTTAGCATGGACAAGACGAAAGGAGACACCATGTTATAGAAAGGGTTAATTTAGAGTTCATATAAGTTCATATTAAGGGGGGTCACCTGCTTTTTTTTTATCTTGCTCTCCTTTTCTCTCTTTCCCTGGCTTGTATCCATTCGGCCCCATTCAGCCTACTGTTTTAAGACGTTTATCCCCATCCAGGTGTTGATTCTTTCCTGGCGAGCGATAGCGAGCCAGGATTGTATGGAGAAATCCGGCTTCGCCGGGGAATTTTGTCCATCGAAAAATTTACAAATTTAGCTTGCTGTCAAAACAAAAATATATATATGCTGGATCGCTACTGCTCGCCAGGAAAATATCGACACCTGGATGGGCGTAAACGTCTTAAAGCAGTAGGCTGAATGGGGACGAATGGATACAAGCCAAAGAGAGAGAGAGAGAAAGAGAAAAAAAGCAAGGTGAGCCCCCTTAAGACCATCGGAAGTTAACCCCTTCAGCGCCATGACGCCTTTTTACCTTTGCTACTGGTTAACATTAGACGATGTTATGCTGTTTAAAAAAGACCTACGGTATTCAGAGGGTTTATTTAGACCGCATTTACCCCTTTGGGCCCTCGAGGTAGATTATAAGCTTAAGGGGAGATATTTAGTTTGGTCCCTAGATATCCTTCAAGCTTAAGATTACACCCCCTTGAGCCCCTTTCAAGATACATTTGTACATTTTTCGGTAGAAAAATGTCCCGGCTGAAAGCCGGTTCCTCTTAAATTACAGGCTCGCTATCGCTCGCCAGGATAAAATCGACACCTAAATGGCACGAAAGGTCTTAAAATTGACAGACATAGGTTGAAAGTTCTTAAAATCGTCAAAATAATGGGGCAAACGTCTTAAAATTAGAAAAACAATGGGGCTAAACATGAGGGAGAAAGGAGTCAAGAAAAAAATCCCTCAAGTGGAAATCTCCCCTTAAGAAAATCATCTAATGGTCCCTAGAATATGTTGAAATTTACGTCATGGTCAGGTGAGGTGAGGTGAGGTGAAGGTATTGAGGGATAAGCCTATACAACGGCACCTCATAGCTACTTTCTACTTTTCCTATTGTTCTGAAGAGTGTAGAGAGTAGTGAAGGGGTGTTGGAGAGAGAGGAAGCTGTTGGAGTGGCTTTATTGTGTGTTTTATTAGTGTTGAAGGGGTTAAACCTTATTGTGTGTAGTATATTGGAGAGAACTAAATTGCGAGTGTTAACCAAGCTCGAAGCCAACAAGGAATGCCAATATCCCTTTGGTTGAAACTAATGATTTTTGTTCAGTGATGGCTGCGTCGGGTTCATGTCTGTGTGTCTCTCTCTTTCTCTCGCTCTCCATTTTTCTTTCTTTCTGTCTGTCTGTTTCTCTCACTCTCACTCTCTCTCTCTCTCTCTCTCTCTCTCTCTCTCTCTCTTTATTTCTCTCTCTCTCTATTTCTCTCTCTCTCTCTCTCTCTCTCTCGCTCTCTCTCTCTCTCTCTCTCTCTCTCTCTCTCTCTCTCTCTCTCTCTCTCTCTCTCTCTTTTTTTTTATTACCTTGCTCTTACACTACCACGTTCTTCCTGTCCTTGTCTTATGTGTCACCCCTCGTATTCTCTCTCTCTCTCTCTCTCTCTCTCTCTCTCTCTCTCTCTCTCTCTCTCTCTCTCTCTCTCTCTCTCTCTGTTTATCGCATTATTCCAGTCCCTCACTTTCTTTTCACCATAACTACAATCTCTTAACATCCCGCACGACGCTTAAGGTGGTGTCACACGAGCGCATCTTTGGCAATTTTTAACGAGCAAGTTTTCTCTCTTAACATTTTGAGGCATTTTCGCGTTGGAATCGGAAACACAATCGAAGGTAGATTATTTTAGCTCGTTTAACAATTATGGGATTTATATATTCAAGCCGCCAAACAATAATGGCCTCTACAAAAATTATGGATAATTCGCTCGTGTTACACCGGCCCTTAGACCACCACGGAACGCTGAATATGCAACGCCTATACCTGTAGTGTGTCCGTCTCTATGTTAATGTTGCTGTTTATTATTAATTAAGATTGCCCCACAAATATGATGCAGTATGCTAGACGAGCTTTGTGCAACACCTACCCCATATACACCTTTCTCGCCTACCTTCGCCTTATTACAAAAGTGGTGTGTGTACAATGGGTTGGGGATTGATTTCCTTCGGATTTGTTGCCATTCATGAGTTTTCTCCATTCTAGGTTGTACTCCTCTTTCACTCCCCGTCCCCTGTTCCCCCGATTCCCCTTTCTGTTTCCCCCCCCCCCCCTACACCCCCTCCCTCCCTGTTCCTTCCCCCTTCACCTTCACCCTTCCCCCCCATTCCCCCTCCCCATATCCCGCCGGTCCCCTTCCCCCCCTTCCCTTCCACCTTCTGTTCCCTTTTTTCCCCTCCCCCCCCCCCCCCCCCCCCCCTCCCCCCCTTCCCCCCCCCCCCTCCTTCCCCTGTTTCCCCCCGTCCCTCCCTGTCCCCTTCCAGCTCTCCCCCCCCCCCCGGTTCCCAATCCCGCCTTCCCCTTCCTCCCCCCCTTCCCCCCCTTCCCCCTCCTTTCCCCCCCCTTGCACCCCCCCCCCCACACCCATAAAAACTAAATCCCTCATCCTTCCCCCCCCTCCCCATCCCCGCACCCCCCCCCCCCCACCTATCATCCTCCTCTCACCCCCTCCCCCTCCTCACTCCCCTCCCCTCATCATCCCCAACCCCCCTCGTGCCACTACCAGTCAGCAGCCTCCATCCTTCCATCGCAACGTCTCTCCCTATCGTACCTCCCTCTCCCGCCTCTCCTCCTCTTCTCCCTCTCTCTCGTCTGATTGATTCTTGATTCCTTTAAATTCCGCCTAGACAAATACTTGCTCAACCCGCGACTGACTGCGTTTGTCAAATGAATAACTGTTACTCTCCCCTCATTTACTACCCCATAGGTCCTCTACTAACTTCCTAGTCCTGCCACGTTCTCTCCGGGGCAGGGCACCGTATTCCCTTTCCAATGTTTCTCCCCTCTCCTCTGACCTCTCTCTCCCCCCGTCCTCCCCCCTCTCCTCCCTCGCCCTCTACCCCTCTACAGCCACTGTTGGACACTTGATCCTCTCGTGTTTTTTGGAGGACAAGCACCGAGAAGGTCCTCTCTAGACCTGTTGTTGCTCGATTTCCTCTCCTTTGACTTGACTCCTTTTGTCTCTCCTCTATCCTCTCTCCTCTCTCTCTCTCTCCTCTCATTCTCTCTCTTCTTTGCTATCCTTTCCCTTTCAACTGTACCTTTCTCTCTCGCGGTTGTATCTAGGTCTATGAATTAAGATCTGTGTGGGGGGGTCAGTGTATCTATCGATGTAAATATTCCTGTACATCTCTGTCCGCTCCTCTCTACCTCCATCTCTCCCGCTCTCTCCTCCCTTCCCCGCCTCCACCCTCCCTCCTCCCATCCGCTCCATCTCTCTGTCTCTCTCTCTCCACTCCGCTCTCGTCCCTCTCTCTACTCCTACTCTCCCTCGTCTCTCACTCCTATCATCTCTCTATCTCAATCTCTCATCCCTTCAAAATCTCTCATCTCTCTCTCTCTCTCTCTCTCGTGACGTAAGCTGTAGAAAGGACCCAGGTGCAGGGCCGGGATATAAAGGCTGACAAGAACAACACATCAAATGGCCACCGGAGTGTGTAAGTGTGTAAATCAGCAGAGGAGAAAGCAGAAGAGAGAGAGAGAGAGAGAGAGAGAAGAAGATAGTAGAGATAGAGAGAAATATTATACTCATTCCCTAGTAAGTCCCTGTAGATCGAGCCACGCAACAACAAAGATTCGAGATCGACCACGAAACTGTAAAATGTGGTAATAAAGGTTATACTGAGAGAGAGAGAGAGAGAGAGAGAGAGAGAGAGAGAGAGAGAGAGAGAGAGAGAGAGAGAGATAATATGATACTCATTCCATAAGTCTAGAAATTTACATAACAGATTTGACCATTTTACAATTTGTTAATAAAGGTGGAGAGAGAGAGAGAGAGAGAGAGAGAGAGAGAGAGAGAGAGAGAGAGAGAGAGAGAGACGAGCTTCACGCCTCATTTAATTTTAATCTCGTTGTTTGCTTGGTTGTTTAAATATCCACATCTAGCCACAGACACACGTATATACCCTCCCCCCCCCCTCTGTCTTTATATATACATATATATATATATATCTCAAACACACACAAACACACAGATACATATATATATATACACACACACAAATACACATATATACACACACACACATATATATACACACACACACACACAACTAAATCACACACACACACACACACACACACACACACACACACACACACACACTCTGCCACCCTGCTGTATTCATTATGGCATCCTCTTTCCTCTGCTTGTATCTTCCTCCCAAAGCAACCCTCAGGCACCATTCTTCCCGTATACTGTGCTTACATTTCCCTCTTGACAACATCTCAGGACACCAGGAGGAACATAGCCTCACTAATGTTTCATTAATACCTTATAACCCAGTATAACGTAGTGATCCATCTAGTTTTCCTTTGATGTTTTGTTCAGTTTTGTTTCTATTTGTGTTGTTTATTTACTTGATTCTATGGTTTTATCGCATTACAACACATGGAATCAATCTTTCACTTTTACTTCAGTATATTGTCTCATTTGTTTATTTTTCTAATTATTATATTATTATTTATCCTTTCAAAATTACGTATAGAAACCACTTTAATTATTTCATCCAATTCATAGCCTTCGCTTCAATGCATTAATAACACACACGATATCCATGTTTTACTGACTTCATCTCAAGGCAAAACAGATATGAACCGTGTTCGTCTTTATTTAATTGATTTATCTGTGCAACTCTCCAACCCAAAAGTGAAAAGTTACTCTCAGTCTTTCTTCTATTCAACAGCTGAGCTCTGGAAATCTCTCCCAGAATTAGTATTTTCCTCTTCCTATGATTAAAACTGCTTCAAGCTCCGTGTGTCCAGGCATTTTGGCTCGAACGTCCCTTGATTTTGGCCCAGTCACTCTTTCAACTATGGGGGAGGCATTCGATACAGGCAGTTCTGCCTTTTTCCTCCCTCACTCACATAGATTTTTTTTAAGGCAGCACACACATGAACACGGGTTATTGGTTTCATCTCAAATCAGCACACACCTAGGAAATGTTCTTTATCTCTGTTACCACTGCTTCTTGCCTTCATCTCAAGAACACACACACACACACACACACACACACACACACACACACACACACACACACACACACACACACACACACACACACACACACACACACACAGAGGAGCCTTGCTTTACTAGTTTCTTCACGAGACAACACTCGCACAGGAAACATACTATGTCTACTTCACCTCAAGGGATCACAAATATGAGCTATGTATTTAGTGGCTATATATCAAAACAATACACTCACTGTAATCATGTGTTTTGCATTTCATCAGTAGACACCACATGTTTAAACTATATATGATAAGGCTTCACATTACCAAGGTTAGACAGAAGAAAATCATTCATTAGGCAATTAATTTAACCCCTTCACCACGTTGGCGTATTTTGACATCATAATCTGTATACTATTAGTCGATTTTCTTGAGCTTATAATAGTAGTCAGCCTCTAGGACTCAAAGGGGTAATTACGATCTCAATAAACCCTCTGTATAACATAGATACTTCTTAAACTACATACCAGCGTTTAACTTTAGCCTGAATTACAGGCAAAAGAGCGTCATCGTGCTGAAGGGCTTAAGGGGGGTCACCGGCTTTGTATTATATTTCTCTCCTTTTTTCTCTTTTCCTGGCTTGTATCCATTCGGCCCCATTCAGCCAACTGTTTTTTTAAATCGTTTATTATCCCCATCCAGGTGTCGATTTCTTCCTGGCAAGCGATAGCGAGCCAGTATTGTATTAAGAAATCCGGCTTCGCCGGAGACATTTTTCTATCGAAAAAAATTACACATCTAGCTTGCTGTCAAAATAAAATAAAATATATATATATACAGTATATATATATGCTGGCTCGCTACCGCTTGCCAGGAAAATATTGATACCTGGATGGGGGTAAACGTCTTAAATCAGTAGGCTGAATGGGGCCGAATCGATACAAGCCAAAGAGAGAGGGAGAGAAAGAAACAAAAAAGCGAGGTGGGTCCCCTTAAAGACAGCACAGACTGGATCAATGCTTCTCTTTATTCTTGGTATTTTCTCTGGGGGTTGTGGGGAGATTTCCACTTAAGGGATTTTTTTCTGGACCACTTTCTCTCTCATGTTTAGCCCTATTGCTTTTGAGCTTTTAAGACGTTCGCCCCATTAGTTTAGCGATTTTAAGAACGTTTGTCCCATTTCTGTTCATTTTAAGACCTTTGGTGCCATTTAGTTGTCGATTTTTTCCTGGCGAGCGATAGCGAGCCTGTAATTTAAGAGGAATCGGCCTTCGGCCGAGACATTTTTCTACCGAAAAATTTACAAATTTATCTTGAAAGGGGCTCAGGGGGGGTGTAATTTTAAGCTTGATTGAGGTCTAGGGAGCAAACTAAAAGCCTCCCCTTAACTTGGTTCCATTTCCTTAACGTACGGATGCCATGTTGTCCTTTTGTCTCATATTTCCCCCTTGGTGTGTTGACTTCCTCGCAAATAACACGTGTGGGATTCTTGCCTTTCCACATGTTTCTGTGTTCCGTGTCTTGTGCTATACTACAGTAGATAGTCGCCCCTATCTCGCAGATGAGGAGATAACCGTTTCTGTAGGGAAGCGCTAAGCCTAGTAGGCGGACGTATTTTTGTATTTTATTCTAGCTATATTAGACGATTGTATGCAGTTTAAGTATCGAGGTATTAATAAGCTGCGAGGGGAATATTTGTCTTTCTAATCCTAGGTTAGCTTCACCTCTAAATCCTCCCGCAGTAACAACGCATATGCCTTTACCCTTGCCTCTCCCATTCCCCGTGTTGGCTTCCTCTCCAAACATCATATTGTCTTCATATATTCTCGGCTTGCTGGCTTGATCACCGGAACCTCCCCTTTTCTCTTGTTCGCTTGTTTCCTCCGCTTGCTTGCTTCGTCTTATAACAACACACCGACACTCGCTTGCCCCTTTGCTTCATTGTTACTGTTTGCGTGCTGCTTCCATCTCACAAATGCAAGCGAGGAACTAACCCTTTCTCTTGTATGATTCTGTCTTGCTTCTGTCACAAGTTTATAACCTGAATTAATACGTCTAGCTCATATTTGGTCATCTCTATGACAATACTACACCGTCTGGAGTGCTTCGCAAAAACAGTTTAAGGGGGGGGGGGTCACCTGCTGTTTTCTATCTTTCTCTCCGATTGTTGTCTCTCTTCTAGAGGAGTCCTTTGACTTGTGGATACAACACTGGGGGATCCATTCGGGATTCCCTTTGTGTCATCTCATCAACGATCATTGTTTTAATAGACGTGTCAAGTAATCCCTGTCTAAGCATCCAGAGCGTCCGTCCGATTTATCGCTCGCCAGTAAAAAAAAAAAGTATGGAGAAATCCTGGCCTTTGCCCGGAGTGACACTTTTTTCTAATCGAAAAATGTACAAATATAAGCTATGCTAGTGTCAAAACAAAACAATTATATGCTCGGGCTAAGGCTACGGCTCGCCAGGAAAATATTGACACCTGGATGGGGGTAAACGTCTTAAAACAGTAGGCTGAAAAGGGCCGAATTGATACAAGCCAAATAGAGAGGGAGAGAAAGAGAAAAACAAAAAAAAAACCCACAAGGTGGGCCCCCTTAAACCCAAGCCTTGGACCATTCCACGAAACAATTCTCTTCTTTATGGCCCGCTAAGAATGTCAATGTCCTTGGTTGGAGGAGAAATTGTTGCCGTGATCCGCAAGGGGAAGGGGATGTAACGAGATATGTTTACTGTATATTTCTGATTTGGGTACACAGTCCACCCATAAAATAATTGCTAACGTCTCGCTGTTTTCATTATGGAAGTACGTATATTGAAGCTAATTTATGACGGCAATTGTGTATACCTTAATAAAATCATCGTCTATATCATTAAATACAAACGAATTATGTGCATATATCAGTCATGATGGCGCCATTAACCCCTTCTGTACCGGCGACACCTTTTTAATTTTCTTCTTGCGCTATATAGACGATGTTGCCCAGTTTTGGTCTATGGTAGTAAATTGGGTTGTTGTTGTTGTTGTTCCCCAAGCTGCCTGGCCGAACAGCCCCAAGGCCCCGAGCAAGGCCATAGCCGAGCGCCCCCACAGAACCCTCCCTGCGGACCACAATAAAGCATGGGTGACCGAAGCCACTCCATGGCGGGGAGCTGGAGGAGGGTGCGTAAACGCCCGGGAAACCAAAGCCCCACCCAGGGCCCTGTGCCCTCTCAGCAAATTATGAAGAGAAAGTTGAGGGGCAAAGGAAAAATGTTGACGCTTTGGCTTCCATCTTGGGTAGATTGGGAGGTTAATCCACGGAAAAGACGCCGTCACTTGAGATCTAGAAAATATATAAGTAAAAGGAACAGTCAGAGTAAGCTATGCGTATGGCAGAGATCGCTCAGTTCTCACTCTGATAGACCAGCCCATCACCACTATTGGTGAATTGGGTTAAGTGTGATAGTTCGAAGGCCTTTTTAAACTTAATAAAATCATCTAATAGTAGCTAGAGTAACATTAAAAAGACGTCGAAGATACAGAAGGGGTAACCATAAGAAAAACATAGAAGATTCAATCATGTTTACGAGTGACTGCATTCTCTGTGCCATTATTAAAACTAGGTTGGCTGGCAGCAAACAAGAACATCGAAATGAAAGATGTATCCTTTTCGATTTCCGATGCATATGTTACAACCCAAAGTTTGGAGAGACTAGTGGAACTAGCTTAGTTAAAGATTTAGCCCCGAAGGAGTCTAGAGGGTGACCTTTAGGTTGAACACAAAGACTGAAACTTTAGTTTAAGGGGTGTTCCAGTATGGAATAAGATACTTTTATATTAATTTAAGTACTTGTATTAGAGGTAAAGTCTCCTTTAAGAGTAGTTTCTCTGGTATTTTAATATTTATTACTAATGATGATATGTTAATTTAAGATTTGTTCTCGTATTTTAATCAGACTTCAAAGTAGTCATTCTGGATTGATTATATGGGTTAATTCTTCCTCACTTCCATTTAATCATTAGGGTATAAATATAGATGTATAAGAAAAGAATACACCCAATTTTTGTGTAATATAATAAAATCAAATTTAAAGTAATATAACAAAACCATTAGGGATTATATAATTATAAATTTAAAGTTATAAAACAAAATAACGAACAAATACCAAGTTGGTGTGTTAAACATTAAATATTAATGCAAAATCATATTGTAATTTATAACAAAATGAGAACAAAAAGAAAATCAAAATATAGGTTATAGTCACGGATATCCTTCCCGTAGTCAAAAACCGGAAGGGGGGTAGTTTCCGGGGCCTGGAGTTTTAAAATCAACGCTTTCTGGAAGCGAGTATTCCCGAGAACGTTGCATACCGAGAAGCCTCAGATAACACCTGACCTCACTCATTATTCCCGTCCACGTCATTGACTACGGTAGATTGTAAATGTGGACCATAACAGAAACTTGCCTCCACCCCCCTGGTGTTCATGAGCAGAGATAGCAATTGAACTTTAATTTGAATTACT